>JADNYJ010000546.1:0-21004 GCA_015501075.1 Gymnopilus junonius | reverse complement strand
ACATTTTCCGCCTCCTCCACTGAAAACGGCAGCGCCTCGACGAGGTGACACCGTCGCCTCCGATACCTGCAACCCCTCGATCTACCAATAATGCAGGGTCCAAGCAGGGTCAAGAAAACCTCGGCCCAAAGTTCCAGATAGTTTTTGAGGATCCAAGGTCAGCGATGTCAGCTATTCACATTGAGCAGCACTAATCAAATCAGCACTTACAGCATTGTGCCAATAGCCAAGGACAATTTCCGTCCTTCCAAGTATCAGGACTTGATCTAGGGAGAGAGGATATGCTGCAAGGTAGAGGCCGGATGCAGGCATCCCGGTCTATCGATCGTCAACATTCTCACGGAAATCCGAGGTTGATCCGAGGCGACTTTTTCTGTGCTTTTTCTCCACTTTCCTTCCAAGATCGTTATAATTTGGTTATAATAGCCAGTGCTGAAAGAAAATCTTTTGGGTGGCCCTCATACCACATCTCGACTACTACTTTTTTTTTCTTATGCGAAGTTTTATTCCGTCAATTTACATTGCTTGCGTTACGGTACAACCCATATACCAAGCCAGATACAGATACACAATATGGCGTAAGACTTAAGGACTCAAAGTTAAAAACTCTTCGCCAAGTGCAGTCTTGTGTTAACTATTGTTTTAGCTCTTCAAAGGTTTAAATGCACACGGTTTAGATTTATCGGGGTCCAATTCAGTTCTCAATGACTTGAACAAAGATAAGATTCGCATGGAATTGGTACATATGCACTACAAAAAATAAAATAAAATCCTTTCGATCCCTCTCATCCATTATGACGATATCCGTAATTCGCAGCCCTGACCCAACACGTAAGGTCAGGATTTAAAGAACAAGAAACACAAGCATGTAGGGCAGGAATGGTTAAAGTGTCTTCTACTTCGAAGGCAGAACGTCAATATCGACAGCAGCGAGAATACAAGTAAGGCCCATTGACGACAACAAGTTATAGCGCTTGTGAGAGCAAATTTAGAGTAGTTAAGAATAAGAAGTCGGATTCAGGTTCAGCGATCGAATTTAATATGCAATTTAAATTTTGAAAAGAGCAAATGGCTAACAAGAGACGGGAGGAGAAGGAGAATGTAAGAATAAGGAGGGAAAACAAAGTAACAAGGAGGAGAGAAAGGGAAAGATGATGAAACGAACTCATTATTTCTCCAAAACAAAACGGCACGCACATGCTATTTCTTCAATCCACCTCTCACTTCTATCATCTCACCCCCCAAGCGCGACTTTCAACTCCCCAACCAACGCCCTCGCCAGGACCTCCAGTGTTTCTCTATTCCTGCCCGTGCCCCTCCTGGGAACTTCCACCATGGTCCTGGAGCGATTGAGCACCAAGCCGACTTGGCGCGGAGAGAATGAGATGGAGAGGGAAGGGAAGGGAATGGGTTGGATTTGGATTTTTGTTTGGGTAGGAGGAGGATCAGAAGAGGGTTTTTTGGAGCCAAAGGAGAAGAAGGATCGGCGGGTTTTTGGAGCAGGAGCAGGAGCAGGATTTGCTGGATTTGAGGTCGACGAGGAAGGCCCAGGCCTAGGGGCAGAACGCTCCGTATCCTGGCTCTCGTTCTCATGATACCCCTCAGGAACGCTCACAACACCTTCCCGAACACCATGCACTCTCACTAGGTCCTCCAAGCGCGCGCGGGGCTGTGCGACGTCAATTTGTCGACCTATCTTCAGAGCAAATGCCATGTCCTGCCTTGCGATACCGCGTTACATATCGTCGATGGCGGTTAGGATTAAAACCCTCAGATTGGCGAGTGTGGGCTGTCCTTTGTCAAGAGGCACGGCCGATGTATCAGCGTATCGACTGCTGAGATAGCAAAATGGCAAAAACAGAGCTTGGTAGGAAGTTGTGTCACAACTTGTGTGGCGATCTGATCTAGCTATATGGGGAACAAAATCCAACAAATGAGCTGATCGCATCGGTTGAGCAGAAGATCTGAACAAAATCTCATCTCATGAACCGCGAAGAATATTGTGCCTTTAAGGCCCTCATTGAAGACCGACCTGATCGACCAACAGGCTTCGTTCGAACCCCAGTTTAATAAGGACGAATGAGTGAGCTATTAATATTTTCATTCGAACAAATCCCTGTCGAAATACCATTCGAATGTATTTTTTAACAAGGTACGGAATTATCTGCTATGTTTGAATAAAGTGGACAATGTTAAAGACCAGACTATGGAACAGTGAGAAGGGCGCCGAAGGAATCAAATCGATGCCTCGTTGACCTGAATGCCGACCGACCTCGCAGAGGATTTTCGAAAATTAAACCCTTGTCGATATCTGCTTCTATCTGCCTTCGTGGGACAAGTGATCAGGAAATGGCCTAAAAAGGGTTGAAGTCGGAGGTTGAACAAGACTGCTTGTCGCGCAACCGCTTTCCAGAATGTCGAAGATCGTGACCCTGGATGCCATAAAAAATTTGCTGACAACGAGTCTTGCAGGGCCTACTGATTATCAGTATCAATCAATGTCCAAAGAAAAAACAACATCACTAGGCGGATTACAGACTGGCAGGAAAACAAAACAAGGGCACGAGGGAACCAGTGTCGTGGAGCGATATTACCAAAGGTGTTCCAAAGAGCTTGAAATGTCGCGACTCGTGGTCAAACTCGTGGTCGCTTGTAGTTAATGACAGGCCGTACAACAGGAATTGGATGGAAGACTTGATTTTATTGAAATACAGTGCGTCAGAGGGTTGCCCAGCGTCCTTTTGATCGGCAAATTGCTGTGGTGTGTGAATAATTGCCAATTTTCTTTACAAGCCCAGAGCCGTGTTTGACAAGCGGGTTGCTTCCTGAAGGCTGTTTTATAAGGCATAAGGCGAATAACCTTTGAGCATCATTCTTTCCGCCCCGACAACAACCATTGACTCACCTGCAGCAAGCCGTCCTCTCAGTAAATATGGCCATGAATTTTGATCCCTGTTGTATTTTCGGAAAGTGTCTATGTTACGATGTCGTTGATCTCGAAGACACAACCGATAGTGAGTTGCCACTTCTAGCACTAAATGGATTCTAACGTTGGAATGCACTTCACAGACAACTTACTTCCGCGAGTTCCTCGCTCCAACCCGCTTTGCTGTGAAAGCATCCTTGAGGCGGTTGCTTCTTCACAGTCCCAGACGCAAACTTTTACCCTGAACGATGAGAGGACCGATATATTGTCTCCTGGCGCTATACAATCGCAGTCTTCTGCTTTGGCTCCTTCGGATACTATAGCCAAACTGATCCGTCTTCCGCATCATCAACTGTCCTCGCCACTTCAGAACAACGCAGAGCTTACTCTGGATGCTCAGCGACTCTTGGCAGCCATACGCCTACTTGTCAATTCTGGCCTCGCCTCTTCCAACCATGACTCGGCCATAGATCAAACCCTTCAGTCTGACTTGGAACAGCATATCGACAGCCAACAGCACGAAGCACGGGTTGCACATTCCATCTCATCCACTCAATCAATGATGATTGCCCCCCGTGTAGATCACCAGCAACAATTTGTTGATCCAAAATCATTGATAATCGTCCCTCCAGAATCCACCGCCAACATACAAATGGGCAACCAGGATCACTCCTGGTATAACAAATCGGATAGTTTTGGTCTCTACAATAGAGAACCGAAACAACCGTTACAATCAAAATTCGACCTGTCTTCGAAGACCGGAAACATATCCAGCTCTGACGCCATCGTCGAGCGGAACATCGATCATGCCCCAGATACCAGTCGAAGGTAATGCAAAGGTTTGCTGGCTCTCGAAGCAGATATTAACAATCATGGTTTTTTTCATAACAGGCAAACAACGAGACACCCTTCAAGCGACTCGCAGCAGAGTATCTCCAACACAGGGACAGACACAAGATCCCAAGGAACACGCAACCACGACCAGTCCAGGGGGGAGGCACTTGAGCCTCTATCAATGTCCCCTACCTCATCAATACGCCCTCCCTCGACTCTGTCTACTTCATCGGGAAAGCGCAAACGCTCGGATGAGGTTGAGGGTTCGCCCTCGGAGTCATCCGCATCGACTGCATCAGCAGACTCCAATCCATCGCCGTCGCTGTCGCCACGTTTTCCGCCTCCTCCACTGAAACGGCAGCGCCTCGACGAGATGACACCGTCGCCCCCGATGCCTACGACCCCTGGCGATCTACCAATAATGCAGGGTCCAAGCCAGGGTCAAGAAAACCTCGGCCCAGAGCTCCAGATAGTTTTTGAGGATCCAAGGTCAGCGATGTCGACCATTCACATTGAGGGGCACTAATCAAATCATCACTTACAGTATTGTGCCAACAGCCAAGGACAATTTCCGTCCTTCCAAGTATCAGGACTTGATCTAGGGAGAGAGGATATGCTGCAAGGTAGAGTCCGGATGCAGGCATCCCCGTCTATCGATCGTCACATTCTCACGGGCATCCCGAGGTTGATCCGAGGCCACTTTTTTCTTTCCTTTTCTCCACTTTCCTTCCAAGATCGTTATGATTTGGTTATGACAGCCAATGCTTGAAAATAAATTAGTATCCCTTAGGTGCCCCTCATGTCACATCTCCAGTTTGAAATATATTACCTGTTTTTCTTTCCTGTGCAAGGTCCTATTTCGTCAATTCATATTGTGGTACAACCTGGCCAGAGCCACATTTCTCAGATGCATTGTGTAATTCCTCTCAAGTACGAAACCAGAATCTCCTTCATCACGACGATCTCCATAACTCGCAGCCAGGATCCAACAGGAAGAAAGGATTAAAGTTTCTCCGGATTTCGAAGCCAAAGCATGAATATCGACAGTAGCAAGAATATCAACACGAATAATATCGGCCCATTAACAATGACAGGCCGCAGCGCTTGCCTAGAGTAGATAAAAACGAGAAATTGGAGTGAGATTAGCAAGGAAATTTTGATAAGCAATTATATCCGAAAAAGAGTAAACGGGCGTCTAACAGGAGACGGAGGAAAAATGAAATAACCAAGAGAGAGAGAAAAAAAGGAGAATGAAAATGAAAATGAACTCACTCTTTCTGTTTCTTCAAAATAAATAAATCAGCACGTTCCTTTCATCCACCACTCCACTCCGATCACCTCACCTCCCTAAGCGCGACTTTCAACTCCGCAACCAGCGCCCCTTGCCAAGAGCTCCAGTGACTCTTTATTCGTACCTGTACCCCCCTAGAGCGATTGAAAACCAGGCCGACTTGGATTTTTGTTTCAAAGAGAGGAAAAGGAGGATCCAGAAGAGGATTTTTTTTTGGAAGTCAAAGGAGAAGAAGGGATCGGCTGGGTTTTCGGTGCTAGGAGCTGGAGCTGGAGCTGGATTTTTTCAAGGTGCATGAACTTGTTTCTTGAATCTCAGGGTTCAAAAGGATTTAACTGACAACCTGGAGTTCGAGCAAATAACCCGCTTCTACATCCGGGACTTATGCAAAAACCCTGGATTTGCAGGCATGCATAGCATTTGATTTACGCAGATAGGAATAAAGACGAGAGTGCAATTGAATAAGGATTTTAGAGTAGAAGAACTTTGAACTTCTTACTTCGAAGGGCGATGGGTGATAGGACAACTTTCGAGCGGGGAATTGTGATGTGATGTGATGTGTAGGATATCGATATAGAGTAGTAATAAGTAGGCATATCGTACATGTCCGACTCGGATCTGGAGAAGTACAACTACTCTATTCGAAAAACGAAAACAAAAAACTAGGGTATGGAGAACGGGAGACCATAATAATATGTAGAGTATAATTGGAGAGAAAGGAGTCCGAGAGGCGAGAGCTCACAATGTTTACTATGGGCATGTACTACGTGAAATCGATATTATAGAACATGCGTAGTATCCCTCCATAGGCGTTGACAGAAAAGTGTTTGAGCGTCGAGCAGAGGTCCAGAGAGCGCAGGGGTACGTTATACAGTATCAGTACTATTCCAGGATCATGGCAAAGCACCAGCGATCCTTAAACTTGAGGCTTGAAGCTTGAAGATGGGGTCGACCAAATGAAGCTTGACATCTTGTAGAGTATCTTCAAAATAGACCTTCAAGTCTGATGCTGGGTGTTCGGCGTGGTGCACAGAAGAAAGCCTAACGACGACGACGACGACGAATTTAAACGCGAATGAGAGCGGCTGAAAATAGGTCAAGTCAGGTTAGTCAGTGATTATAATATTGATGAGAAGAGTAAAAAAAAAGAAAAAGAAAAGAACGACCGAAAGACAAAGAATGCAGATCAAGGGGCATTTATTCAAAAGTACTCACTTATCCTGGAAATTTCAACGTAATAGTATAGTAATATTCCAGCATGCATCCACTCACTTATAACCTCACCCCTGCCTCTCACCCCCCAAGCGCAACCTTCAACTCCCCCACCAACTTGCGCGCCAGCACCTCCAGCGTCTCTCTCTCCCTGCCCACCCCCATCCTGGGAACCTCCGCGATAGTCCTCGAGCGATTGAGTACTAGGCCTACACGGCGCGGGGAGAATGAGATGGAGAGGGATGGGAAGGGGATGGGGTGAATTTTAGGTTGAGGAGGGTGTGGGGATTTTTCTTTTTCTTTGGTAGGAGTTTGAGGGAGAGGTGGGGAGGAGGAGGAGGAGGAGGAGGACGGAGAGGACGGGGAGAAGGAAGAGATGGAAGAGGCAGATGGTTTTTTGGAGTGGAAGGAAAAGAAGGATCGGCGTTTGGGAGATGGTGTGGGAGCTTGCGCTGGAGGTAGCGTTGACGTTGGGGAACAGGGTAGTGGTTGTGAGATTGACGAGGAGTGCACATGCGTATGCACATGGGTGAGCACAGAAGGCGGTCGAGATGAACTGCCCGACGACGACGATTCAGAGCTTGCTTCACTCTCTGCGTACCCCTCTGTCTCCCTTTCCCTCTCTAGCCCTAGCACTTGTCCTTGCCTTTGGTCATGATACCCCCCATACCCCTCGGGAACAGATACCAAACCCTCTCGGACTCCATACAGCCTTACCAGATCTTCCAGGCGCGCGCGGGGCTGTGCGACGTCAAAGAGGTCCCGGAAGGAATCTTCCCTGTCGAGGTGCAGCTCGGACTCGTCTGCGAGGACGTCTTGCCGGACTTTTAAGGCGATGAAGCGGTCCAGGATAGGGGTTTCGCGGTGCAGGGTCAGTAAGGGGGAGTAGGAGGAAGAGAAGGTGGATGAGGAAAGAGGAGTGTTGGGGAAGGACGGAGTGGAGTCGTATGCGGGTGGGCCGGAGGACAAGGAGGGCGCAGGAAGGGAGAAAGGGAACGGATCGCTCGTGTAAGGTGGTCTGATAAGACTCTGATAGGACGGGAGGTAGGTGGATCGGAGGATATGCATGCATGCCGTGTACAGCTGTCTCGAGACGAGGCGGAGGGAAGTGGTGAGCCAATACAGGGTCTTGCGCTGGCGCTCGGGTTTGGAGGGTTGGTATAGCAGGAGTTGGGCTGCGTATTTCCTTTGGTTGTGGATGGAGGAGGAGAATGCGGCAGGGGAGAGATAGGAGGGCGGGGGGAGCGATGGGTCCTGTGGGAAGGAGTGGTAGATGATTTGGAGCAGGATGTGCGCGGGGAGGGAGGTGAGGTTGGCTTGGGGGTTGTGTGTCCGTGCGAGGGTGGTGCGGGACGAGGCGGAGGAGGAATGGAGGTACGGCGGGGGTGGGGGGAACATGATGAACTTTTCGTCGATGATCATGGTGGAGGTGGGTGGGCTTTTTGAAGGGGTGTGCTTATCGGTCTATTAGTATCTGTGATAATGAAGCAATGAGGATGGAGATGAGACTGAGAGCGTATTTTTATCTAGAACAGAAAGGGCCAAGGCGACTGCGGATTTCTGGCGCTGAGGCGCTGCGGCCGAGTTGGACTTGTGCGTCTGCGGTTTGATGCTGGCGAGGGATTACTGCGAGATGGTGAGCGCCAAGTCAGATGGTATGTTAGTTGGGTGGTCTGTGCTCGCCGACGACAGCGATGATGAAGGATCAAATGAGCAGGGCCTGGACTGACAGAGTGTGGGGTAAAACACACGTAAGCGAAAGCAGGTCATGCGAGCCACCTTGAAGCGGCACCGGCTTCGGTGGTTTCTAAAGATGAACCCTCGATGCCGAACACACAGCGTGTTCGTCGCGTGGATCGATGAGCAGAGGGATTTCAGTGTGGGATGGACAATCGTGGCTATCGGGTACAGTATCTTACTTGGACTATGCATATATACTGATTAGATAGGATCCAGGCGATCAGATAATCATTTGTGACTTGGATTGACATTGACGGTGCTGTCTCCTCCCGATACTTATACCTGCACTACTGTCTCTGGTTTCTTCACTCGCCAGCCTTACCCACCCCGACCTTGACAACGCCAGCGACAAGAGGACAGGATTCCGAAAGAAAGACCAAAGGGCATCACGAGACAAGGACTCTTCGGGTCAACGGGATCGGACCCGAGTGCGATTTGCAACGAAGCCCACACAGCACAACACCCCTCCAGTCTCTCCTTTTTATATAAGCCACCACCACGCGCCTGCCGTGCCTCTCCTCCCTCCGTCGTTTCATTCTCCCCTCCCTCTGCTATTGCATGCACACTAGTTATACTAGAAGGACCCCGAGATCAATTTTCGTTAGTCCTGCGTTTAGAGCGGCTGACTGATCATCCTTTTTTTTCCAACTTGCCACCCCCTGTGGATGCTGCACACGCGACGTACTAGAAAGTTATTCACATTCACTCCGTTGGATCCAAGCACGCGATTAGAATTATAGATACTAGTGATGGGAAAGAGGAATCAAAAGGGTGGTAAAGGCCCCCTGCCCCATTGTGCGTCTCTCCATTCCATTCCACTCCGCTGCTGTGCTATGTGTTCCATGTCCGTTCCTCATCATCATTCCCGACTCGCTCGGCACTTGTCCTGGCGTCGGTGCTGTTCATCGTCTACGACGCTGTCCAGTGCCACATTCCGATTCAATTTTTTTCGCCCTTGGGTCTCGATCGCTGCGGCATGCGGCACGCGGCGGCATTTACCCCACACTCTTGCCCGTCTCCGCCGTCACCATCCGTCTATCCAATTTCCTTCTTTGCTCTCCCTCCTCTTCCAGCCAATGGCGTTTCTTCTATTTCCTCTCGTTCAAACGTAACTCTCAACTAACTCCTAATCACAGTACGTTCACGAACTACAAGGTCATCCAGAGGCCGGGTACGCCCTCCCTTCCCTCCGCTCTCCTCTTGCTAACTCCTCTTCCCTTTTCATCAACCCTCCCTTCATCCTCCTTTCCTATAAACTTAAATATCCCCCAATATCCAGCTAATTCCCCTCCAGCCCAGCCCTTCCCTCCCAGACCAACTCCGCCTTTTAGGGCTCTACGCCGCCCCCACTCTCGGGGACGGCAACTGCCTCTTCCGCTCCCTCGCAGACCAGGTGTATGGCAGCCCCGTGCGCCATGCCGAGGTGCGCAGGGAAGTGTGTGATTGGATCGAGAAGTGGGGTGAGAGGTACGAGGGGTTTGTTGAGTTTGAGGGGGAGAGTGGGGAGGAGGGCGGTGGAGGGAAGAGGAGGAAGGGCAAGGACAAAGAGGGACCTAAAGCTGATGTGAGAGAGGGCAAGAGTAGGAGGTTGGAGTCGTATTTGAGGAATATGAGGGAGAATGGTGGGTTTTCTTTCCCTCTTCTTTCTTTGTTTCTTTTCTCTTTACGAGATATTACATCACCCACAATTATCACACCCACATTGTCCATCCTCTATATACTGACGTACTGACCACCCCCCTCCCTTTCATTTCGCGCAGGTACATACGGCGGACACATGGAACTCTCCGCATTCGCACATATGACACGGCGGAACATCAAAGTCGTCCAACCCGGCCTCGTATACGTCATCGAATGGCGAGCAGGCTCAGGTTCCTCCGTATCATCCTCCTCAACTTCAAACTCAAACGCCTCTGCTTCCCCCTCAGCACCTCCATCAACAACTGCCACTTCCACACACACCTCAAAGTCCCTCTCATCAACCTCCACCTCCACCTCCACTTCTAGCACAGCCCCTCGTGTGCCCTCCATCCTCCCAGACGGCCGCCGCCTCACGCGCTCAACCTCAGGAGGAGCCATCACTGATAAATTCGACCAGATTCAGAAGAAGAACCGGGCGGTGGTGGAGAAAGCGTTAGCTGTCTCCGCCGCCAAAGCTGCCAAGGATGCCAAGGACGCGCAGAAAGATGCGCTGAAGGTGCAGAAGGTGAAGACGGGGAGACATGGGTATTATGTCCTGGAGGAGGTTAGTAGTGATGAGGATGAAGATGGGGGTGTGGGTGAGGTGGGTAGGGAGGAGCAGGAGGATCATGTTCATGGGGAGGGTGGAGAGAAAGATGGAGAGCAGGTGCAGGAGCCAGAATCAAAGCAAGAGAGGGCGGAGGTGGTGGTGAATGTGAAAGAAGAAGCGGTTGAAGAGCAACAGCTTATAGATGCTGAAGCCGGTGCCGACGTGGAACTGCAAGATACGGTGATGCCGCAACAGCAGCAGGAAGAGGCGGAGGAAGATGGTGGGCCGACGATTTATGTTGCGTGAGTATTTTTCTTTTCTTTCTATTTTCCCTTTTTTTTGGCTTGGTCTTTCGTCTCTTCCTCTTCCTTTTTCTCTTTATCCTTTTTTGGTTTTTTCTTCCTTTTTTGGGTCTGGCCGCATTCGGAATTTACGGCACTGGAGCATTGAATATCCTCGTCCACGTCTTTTTTGTTTGGTTTTCTTTTTTCTTCTATTCCCACTGCCTCCTTCTAAACACGGTGGAAAGGCAAGGACACGTCGACAGACGGACGACATTACCGTGATTTATTCCCATTTACTTTTTTAAGCAGTGTAGTCATGGTGGGGATCTGATCCATTCAAAGGCTAGACTCTGTGGGAATGGTGGAGATATTGACGGTTAGGCTTTCTGTAGCAGATCGCGTGTTCTTCCTGCATCTGGGTCGCATTTGCGTCTGTTATTCAGACTTGGAAATAACTTCGCCCATTTTTTAATATTCTTTTTCTTCGCTTTGCTTTTTTTGTTTCTTCAGAAATCATGTCAATATATAAGAATAACCGAGACTAACCCTCACTTTTCAGATACCACGACTGGGAACACTTTTCCTCCATTCGCAACCTCCGCGGGCCTCATTCGGGATTACCCAATATCCAAGAAACGCCTGCGTATGATTATGCGGACGATGCATCTCCGTCTGCGCCTGCATCTTCAGCGTCAGCCTCTGCGCCCCCTTCAAAAGGGCTCAGTGAGAAAGAAGCTTTGAAAGAAAGGGAGAGAGAAAAGAAGAAAGAGAGGGAGAGGAAGGAAAAGGAGAGGGAAAAGGAGAGGAGGGAGAAGGGCAAGGGCGCGTTGAAGGTCAAGTTGAAGTTGGCCAGTGCGCCTGTGTCAACTGCTTCTGCATCTCCTTCGGCAGCGACGTCTAAGCCGGCTTCGACTTCGTCAACCCCTGCGCCTGCGAATGTGCCGACCCCCGCTTTGATGTCAGCAGACCCGACATTGGTGCCTCTTCTGACTTCGAGGTCGGCATCGCCTTTTACCACTGTGCCTGGGTTTGGATCTGCGTTTGGATATGGGGCGGGGTATGCTTCGTCCCCGCTTACTTCTCTGCCTAGCTCGGCTTCTATTGGGTCTGTGGACTCTGAATCTCAGGATCAGTCACTACCACAACCGCAATCGCAGCCACAACCAAGTGTACCACCCCAACCTCAATCGGAGCCTTACCCATCACAGCCTCAACCACAATCAAGCAATGCAAATGCTAACACCCTTATCCAACCCTCCCAGCTCCTGCCCTCCCCTCCTCTCGCTTACCACCTTGACGAACAAGCTCACGCACATGCGATACATGCGCATCTCCAAGTAGCCCCGCGCACGCAGCACCGCTCGCCCAAACGCTCCTTTGACGAGTCCAGCGCGTCGGGTGGGGACGGGGAAGAGTCGGAGAAGAGGTCTAGACGGCGCGTGGGGTCTTCTGGCGTGTCTGTCACTGTCGGTGCCGATCAAGCTCAGGGGGCCAAGGAGGATGTCGATATGGATATGGATGTCGACGCTGACATTGATATTGACGTAGAGGGCGAAGGTACAGGAACACCCGCCCTCTCCGCCCCAGGAACTTCTTCCTCTTCCTCCTCAGAGTCCAGCTCAGAAGTCGCTTCAGAGCTCAGCTCACCACCTGCATCTGTATCCCCCTCTCCACCTCCTGATATTGACGCCGTCATCTCCGGCACGGCCTCTATGCCCCTTCTCCCTCCTTCCGCTTTAGAACCCTCCTCGATCAAGTCGCCTTTATCGCATCACGGAGCCAAGCTCAAACCCAAAAATCGATACCAGCACCCCGAGAAAGGGTTGACGAGGAGGCAGCGCAAGGCGCTCGGGCTACCTAAAGCACGCCCTGGTATGCATGTCAACGCTTCTGGTGTTCATGCGGGTGCCGGTGGTGCTGCTGGGCTGAGCGCGGGAAAGATCGTTATTCCTGGTGGGAGATGGACGGGGAGGGAGGCGAGTGCGCCTGCTGTTGCTGGCGGCGGCGGTGCTGGACCGGGAGCCGAGGCTGAGGAGGAGTGGAGGAGGAATGGGACGGGGAGGTTGGATGTTAGAGGGTTTAGGGAGCTGAAGATTTGATATTTGGACTCTGTCGATATGGGTCCCCTTCGGCTTCAAGAGGCAGCAGATCAGGTCAAGATTGTGCCGTGGCGGGTTGGTGATGAGCGATGAGCTTTTGGTGGTGTGTGTGTCGTGACGAGCTATGAGCTGGGCTCTAGCTCTCTTTTTCTGTTGTGGGTGGCGACTGCTGCTGTTGGAGCGGGGCAGTTCACACTGAGCCGGAAGAAGCGGATGAAGGCGACTTGGATCTCGGAACTCGGAGAATGAGAGTTGGGAAGATGAAGATTTGCTTTCCGTCCTGACGAGCCATTCGGGTTCAGGCTCGCAATGGTTTGTGTTCTGGTGGTTAGGCTGCATAGCCGTACGACAGAACATATCCTGGATGATTCAATTTTCAGGCCTCAGGCCCCCTTTGGCATTCTTGACGGTAATGGGAATTTGGGCAACCGGCAACGTGGTGCGCTGGATGTCGACTTTCCATCTTCCTTTGGAGCGTCCTTCTGAGGCGTCAGAGCGCGCCCTCTCTAAACTGAGGGTGATGTCCGCATATCCTGCCCCTCTCCCCGGCTCCCATCCATTGCCTGTATGGACAGGGCAATGGCTTTCATCGGACGCGATCAGGGAAAATGCCGAGGTAACTAGGATGCTACACATCTTCTCTAGGGTTTCTCTCTCCAGCTCGCTCATTCGGAGAGAGAAAAAACGTGGACACCCCAATGCATGGCATCAACTGATCCAAAGAGGTTATGCGTGGACCAGACCATGATGGATTTACTTGGAGCTCCGACACTTTGGTGCTCTGCCAGGTATGAAGCTCGTCCTTTTACGGAGGACTAGATGAAGCAAACTCCTCCCTACGTTGCTGGCCTCCCTTCTTCCACTTGTTCGCTGAAAGAAAAGAAAAATTGTTGGGTCCCAGTTGCATTGTATCACGATTTCTCGTTTCATTATTTATTTAGCATTCCACACAGGACGCCTCTGATCTAGCACTGATGACACGAGGTGATCCATTATTTTATTCTTCCGGTTCTTCTCCATTTTTGTCTCTTTTTCCTCATAATCGACTCTTTGCATGACGCATCTATAGTCAACTTCGTACACAATACATACTCATGACCCGTCACGAATCATTTTCCTTCTTTATTCGTTTTTTGTTCATTTTTTCTCCTGTGGCCAATACATTTACTGCACAAGCTATAATTCATACGCTGTAGGTACCAATTCTACGAAGCATTGCCCATTCATGGTACTCGTAAAGTACATACATGCTCGTGTCGTCTTTTCATGTGCATTATATTTATTATATTCCTCTCTTTCACGAATCTGTCTCCCCTCGATTGACTGTGCTGGTCTGATCTTGAACGTCCAAATCTTCTAGTCTCTGGGACGCATGCGTTTGCGGTACTACGGTGCGGTTAGACGTGATTGAATCAGGCGATGGTGCTGGAAGGGCATCATTCAATTTTGAGTTTTCCCTTTGTTATTATGTACACGATTCCAAGTGCACCTCGAGCACTATCAGCATCATCAAGTAAGCTCGCTGATTCCACGTTTTCATTTCTATTTCCATTTACAACTCCGTCATCCGGGCATGTCCATGTCCATCCCTGTTGTCTTTTTCTGACAAAATAGACGGCGAGAGCGATCAGGAGAAGAACGAGGACTGTTATCCGCATGGTGTTCGTTACGATAAAATTTCTCGGAACGGTGATTTGTGAGAAGGAGGAATTTGAAGACACCATGGCGAGTGTCTAAGGATATGTATCGGATATTCCTGTAGTTGGCCACAATGGGTTGTGAATACTGGTTGATCGACCATCCGAGGGGTGGTAAATAATGTGTGCATTTTTCAGGAGAGATACTTATATGTATACATTATATATTCCCTATTCCCAGCTAATAGACGGTCTCGACTCTCGAACATGCATTCACCAGAAGGTTTCTATCTGACGAATTCAAGACTTCATCACATGGGCGGGATAAAGTAATGGCAGGAAGCGGCCAAATTAAGCATCGTGGTTTGTGAATCACTGAATATTCCAAGGCATCGAGGAGATGATCGAAATTTTTTTTTTAAATCCATTTATTGTCCGTTGGGGCCGAGCCCTATGTCAGACGTGTGCTACAGTGGTTCTATCTAGTGGTATGTTCTATCTATGTCTCCAATACTAAATCGACGATGGGAGCCTCCTTTGGAAGTCTACGGCGTTGCTAGTAACGCAAATATGGGGTTGCTGTGGTGTAGAATAGGGAGTTAGGAGTGAGTGTGGTATTATTAATGATTGTATGGTAGGAGGATCGAAGTTTTACTAATGGACTGAGTACCCTCCTGATGCTTTATAAGATTTGCTGTCGATTGTCGATTTCTTTCTACGGATGTCAGCGACTAACGTCATTCCTTGAGCCAATTCATTGTAATTAACTCGACGAAGATCCACAATCTTTCGAGTTGTGCTTGTGATTTAGGAGGGAAGATAACCAATAGGGCTAAAAATAAAAAAGGATATAAAGACCAAAATAAGGCAAGGAGGGCCGATCGTCCCCCCCGATCCTTTCTAAGTTTGTCATGCGCTGCATGTGCTGATTGCACGTTGACGACGATAACTATGGTGGGGACAAAATGCCTTGAAATACTGTGAATTGATCAGGAACTCGATCACTATTCACAGCGATACTGACAGATCTTGTTGATGTCCACTTGTCGCGGAAGTTCACGGTGGCAGCCTTCGGGATATTTGGAATCAACGCCTCCCCTTATGGTGAGTTATATGGCAGGTATGCACATAGAATACCAATACTAACTTTGGTGAACAATATCTATCTGCGGCCTCTCACAAGCAATCGACTTGATCAGCGACTTAAATACGATTGTATCGGTGCGTCGTTGTATTTTTCATAGAGACGATACTCGTGGTCCGTACGGAAATGCGTTTTCATATCTGCGAGGACAAGGAACTAGTGACTATCGATTTGGTGCAGTTGAAACGTAGAGTATACCTCGGCTCAAAGTCAAGCAGCTTTTCCTTTGGTTATCGAAGCTTCAAGCAGGACTCGTGAATCGATACTGATGGGTTCCAGAATTATTGCTCTTGGGGATTCCGGGATTGATTTCGCTCTTTATCCATTCTAAGGCGCGTCTTTCGGCAGTGGAAGGCTTTCAGAGTCAAAACGAGAACGCGATGGATGCGATAACAACCGGTTACTGGGGAGGTACTATAAAGTAGCGTCCGCTTTGTAAAGACGATCAAGACCTGCAAGCTTATCACTAATTTGCTATCTGAATCATTGAACTCTTCCACATTCACCATGTGCCAAAAAGTTGGTCTCTCCTAGACAGACTGACGAAATAAGTATGTGGTTGACAATAAAAAACACGACAAAGGTAGCAAGGACCAAGTTCATCACACCCTGCTATCGAAGGAGAGTCGCTTGATTTATTAAAAAAATTCTCAAAACCAGAATACAGATAAATGTGCACGTGCAAGCTAATAATTCAAAGTTCTCTCCTTCAGTACTATTTTAAAAACTACAGAAAGGTCCACGAAATCCATTTTCGCTTAACTGCATTGCACCTTTCGACGTGAGTATTTATTCCAGTGAATGAGGGTTTGGTCATCAGAACCAGATACCAAGTCCGAGTAGCACGGCACCATGTGATGGATATCGGTTGGACATCGGGTAAGTACTGAAAAGATTCCCTAGGGCCTACTTACTATGAGGTGTAAGCAATGGGCCACTGTGTATGCTAGTCGCTCGGAGCCATAAGGTGAAGGATGGCAAATGTTTGTTGTCTCACTCAAGAGTCAAATGCATGATCAACACTGTGGCTGGGCCTGGTATGCACTTGTCGAAGTTGTCCAAAATATACTTTTTCTGTCAAACAAACGCTCATTCATCATTTTGATTGTTCCCAGTGATAGGCAGATAAGAATGCCCCTCAAAAGCTCACTCACTCTCACAAAAAATAGTTGACCATGTTCCCCCAACCGTACCTTGTGTCCTCCGCAGCCTCGTCGCTTGCCACCCTCCCGCACATTTACAACCCCTCAGCGACTCTCACCTCCCTGCCCGCGCATATCCTGCTCAAAGTTATCTACCACTGTTTCCCACGGCTGTTGCTACCCACTAAACCAGAACGCCAACGCAAAACACTCTATTGGCTCACCATCTCCCTGCGTCTCGTCTCGAGAAAATTCTACATAGCATGCATGCACATTCTCAGATCTACTTACTTGTCTTCGTATCAGGGTCTCATTAGACCGCCATACACCAGTGACCCGTTCCCTTTCTCTCTGCCTACTCTCTCTCCAGGTTCCATAGTCGGTGTTGACGTGTTTTCACCCCTCGTAACCCTGCACCGCGAAACCACCGTCCTGGATCGGTTTATCGCGCTTAAAGTTCGGCAAGACGTCCTCGCCGACGAGTCCGAGCTGCATCTTGACAGGGAAGACTCCTTCAAGGACCTCTTTGACGTCGCACAGCCCCGCGCGCGCTTGGAGGACCTAGTGAGAGTGTATGGTGTTCGGGAAGGTGTTGTGAGCGTTCCTGAGGGGTATCATGAGAACGAGAGCCAGGATACGGAGCGTTCTGCCCCTAGGCCTGCGCCTTCCTCGTCGACCTCAAATCCAGCAAATCCTGCTCCTGCTCCTGCTCCGAAAACCCGTCGATCCTTCTTCTCCTTTGGCTCCAACAAACCCTCTTCTGATCCTCCTCCTACCCAAACAAAAATCCAAATCCAGCCCATTCCCTTCCCTTCCCTCTCCATCTCGTTCTCTCCGCGCCAAGTCGGCTTGGTGCTCAATCGTTCCAGGACCATGGTGGAAGTTCCCAGGAGGGGCACAGGCAGGAATAGAGAAACACTGGAGGTCCTGGCGAGGGCGTTGGTTGGGGAGTTGAAAGTCGCGCTTGGGGGGTGAGATGATAGAAGTGAGAAGTGGATTGAAGAAATAGCATGTGCGTGCCGTTTTGTTTTGGAGAAATAGTGAGTTCGTTTCATCATCTTTCCCTTTCTTTCCTCCTTGTTACTTTGTTTTCCCTCCTTATTCTTATATTCTCCTTCTCTTCCCGTCTCTTGTTAGCCATTTGCTCTTTTCAAAATTTAAATTGCATATTAAATTCGATCGCTGAACCTGAATCCGACTTCTTGTTCTTAACTACTCTAAATTTGCTTTGCTCTCACAAGCGCTATGACTTGTTGTTGTCAATGGGCCTTATTTGTATTCTCACTGCTGTCGATATTGACGTTCTGGCTTCGAAGTAGAAGACGCGTTAACCATTCCTGCCCTACATGCTTGTGTTTCTTGTTCCCTAAATCCTAACCTTACGTGTTGGGTCAGGGCTGCGAATTACGGATATCGTCATAATGGATGAGAGGGATCGAAAGGATTTTATTTGATTTTTTGTAGTGCATATGTACCAGTTCTATGCGAATCTTATCTTTGTTCAAGTTATTGAGAACTGAATTGGACCCCCGCTAAACCTGAGGCTGCTGTGTGCATTTAAATCTTTGGAGAGCCAAAACATTTGCTTGACACAAGATTGCACCTCCAGGCGAAGAGTTTTTGACTTCTCTGTTGAAGTTGGCCATTTCTGGACTCATAACGGAGTCCTTACACAATATTGTGCATCTGGGTTGTACCATAACGCAAGGATATAAATTGACGGAATAAAACTTCGCATACAAAAAAGTAGTAGTGATATATCGAAACTCGAGATGTGGTATGAGAACCATCCAACAGATTTTCTTTCAACACTGGCTATCATAACGAAATCATAACGATCTTGGAAGGAAAGTGGAGAAAAAGGAAAGAAAAAGTCGCCTCGGATCAACCTCGGATTTCCGTGAGAATGTGACGATCGATAGACCGGGATGCCTGCATCCGGACTCTACCTTGCAGCACTGAGCATATCCTCTCTCCCTAGATCAAGTCCTGATACTTGGAAGGACGGAAATTGTCCTTGGCTGTTGGCACAATACTGTAAGTGATGATTTGATTAGTGCTGCTCAATGTGAATGGTCGACATCGCTGACCTTGGATCCTCAAAAACTATCTGGAGCTCTGGGCCGAGGTTTTCTTGACTTTGGCTCGGACCCTGCTTCATTGGTAGATCGCCAGGTGTCGTAGGCATCGGGGGCGACGGTGTCATCTCGTCGAGGCGCTGCCGCTTCAGTGGAGGAGATGGAGAAGGTGGCGACAGCGACGGCGATGGATTACAGTCTGCTGATACAGCCGATGTGGATGATTCCGAGGGAGAATGCTCAGCCTCATCTAATGGCTTGCGCTTTCCCGATGAAGTAGACAGAGTTGAGGGAGGTGGCGTGGACAAGGTCGCAGAAGTTGATGAAGGCTTAAACGCGGCCCTGCTGGAATGGCCGTATGGTTCTTGTGACTTTGCGTGTCTCCCTGTCGCGGAGACACTGTGTTGGGAGTCGCTGGATGGAACTTGCCTTTCAGCACTGAGAACCGAGATAGTTAGTATCCACTTCGAGAGCCACAACACCTTTACATTACATTCGACTGGTATTTGGGACGTGATCATTGTTCCGCTCGACGTCAGCGTCAGAGCTGGATACGTTTCCTGTCTTGGAAGACTGGTCGAATTTATTCTTTGAAGGTTGCTTTGGTTCTCTGTTGTTGAGACCAAAACTATCTAGGTTGTGTGGAAAGTTGTCCTCTTTGCCGAATTGTTTTCCGACGACAGTGGAGGCTGGAGGAACGATTATCAACAACTTCGGATCAACGAACTCTTGTTGGTGCCGGTCATCTACGTGCGGGGCAATCCTCTTGGTTTGACAGGCTGGGAGGGAATGCATGACTTTGTCCGTCAAGTTGTTGGCCGTCGATATGGTCAGATTGTAGGCTTTGATTTATGGACAAGTCATAGTGGGGAAGAGGTGAGGCCAGAATCGACAATCAGGCGTATGGCTGCCAAGAGTCGCTGAGCATCCGGAGTCAGCTCTGCGTTGTTCTGAAGTGGTGAGGGAATGGATGATTGAAGACGGTATTAGTTCAGCCACAGAGTCCAAAGGAATTAAAGCAGAAGACTGTGATCGTATGGCGCCAGTAGAAAACATATCCGGGGTCTCCTCGTCATTCGAGGGAAAGTGTTGTGTCTGAAACTGTGAAGGAGCGGACACCTCAAGGATGCTTTCACAGCAAAGCGGGTTGGATCGAGGAACTCGCGGACGCAAGTTGTCTGTGAAGTGCATTCCACCGTTAGAATCCGTTTAGCGCTAGAAGTGGCACTCACTATCGGTTGTATCTTCGAGATCAACGACATCGTAACACAGACACTTTCCGAAAATACAACAGGGATCGAAATTCATGGCCATATTTGAGAGGACGGCTTGATGCAGGTGAGTCAATGGTTGTTGTCGGGGCGGAAAGAATGATGCTCAAAGGTTATTCGCCTTATGCCTTATAAAACAGCCTTCAGGAAGCAACCCGCTTGTCAAACACGGCTCGGGCTTGTATAGAAAATTGGCAATCGTTCACACACCACAGTAATTTGCCGGTCGAAAGGACGCTGGGCAAGTCTCTGACGCACTGTATTTGAATAAAATCAAGTCTTCCATCACCAATTCCTCGTTGTGGCCTGTCAGTTACCTACAAGCGACCACGAGTTTGACCACGAGTCGCGACATTTCAAGCTCTTTGGAACACCTTTGGTAATATCGCTCCACGGCCTGGTTCCCTCGTGCCCTTGTTTTGTTTTCCTGCAGTCTGTAATCCGCCTAGTGATGTTGTTTTTTCTTCGGACATTGATTGATACTGATAATCATAGGCCCTGCAAGACACGTTGTTCAGCAAATTTTTATGGCATCCAGGGTCACATTCTTCGACATTTGGAAGCGTTGCGCGACAAGCAGTCTTGTTCAACCTACGACTCAACTTTTTGTTCCTTGATTCCTTGACCCATGAAGGCAGATAGAAGCAAATATCGACAAGGGTTTAATTTTCGTAAAATCCTCTGCGAGGTCGGTCGGCATTCAGGTCAACGAGGCATCGATTTGATTCCTTCGGCTCCCTTCTCACTGTTCCATAGTCTGGTCTTTAACATTGTCCACTTATTCAAACATAGCAGATAATTCCGTACCTTGTTAAAATACATTCGAATGGTATTTCGACAGGGATTTGTTCGAATGAAAATATTAATAGCTCACTCATTCGTCCTTATTAAACTGGGGTTCGAACGAGCCTATTGGTCGATCAGGTCGGTCTTCAATGAGGCCTTAAAGGCACAATATTCTTCGCGGTTCATGAGATGAGATTTGTCCAGATCTTCTGCTGAACCGATGCGATCAGCTCATTTGTTGGATTTTGTTCCCCATATAGCTAGATAGATCGCCACACAACTTCCTACCAAACTCTGTTTTGCCATTTTGCTATCTCAGCAGTCGATACG
>JADNYJ010000545.1:0-21037 GCA_015501075.1 Gymnopilus junonius | reverse complement strand
AGCCTTGAAGTTTGGGAGAAAAAGCTTGACGTTCCAGTATTCTCGCGAGTCATATATGAATAAATAGCATGCAGACGACACTTCCAGTTCAAGATTGACATGTCGGCATTTCACAAGGACAGTCAGTTCGGTTTCCATAGCCGAAAGATAGTCGAGTATAGCGATAAGCCAAGCCCAGTTGGTGAGAAAAGAACCCGGCTTTCAAAATCAAATTGATTTGTTTAGTCCCGTGATGGTCGAGCTATACTTAGCTCCTGTCTGTCTAATTTTAGTCTATTCCCACCGCGTGCTCCGAAAAGTCTTGAGGGTTCTTCTGATCCCACTTTGCTTGATAATCTTTGGGGTGCATTTTAATTACAGCCTCCTACTATCGATCATTTGGAATTAATTTAGCTGTTGTAAGTTGTGCACATGACTCTCCTTGCCAACCTTGCATGGGCATATTTTGCCACATGTTTATATGAAGATGCCTGGCTATATTCTAACCTTATTTTATTAGACATGGGCAATTTATATAATTGTTATAAGCAATTAGCCTCGTTGAAGGTCTTGGTGAAGGCAAGTATGACAGCTTTTAGACAAACAAACCCCGATATAGTGACAATGGTGTATGTGACCCCACTTGGCGATTAAACCAGCCGGGGCTTTTGACTGGGATTTTATTTCTGTAAAATTTGCAGGCAAACACTCTGAATGGACACGAGTATACGTTAGTACTACTTCTACGGAGTGAAGGGTGCTCAGAATCTCAGATCGAGGCTGCACTGCCGTATATTTTAAATAGGCAGGCTTCTGTCATCCAGCACAGCTCTTATATCAAAAACTGGAACTTTCCCTCGGCAAAACGGAGGTCGGTCAACGACATAGGCGACGACGGAGTCAATACTTGTTCTCCTTTATAACCAGGCTACCTTAAAGAATGATTTTCTTACCCTTTCCTTCCAGTACACCTATCTACCCATGGGTTGCAAAACATACATCCCTCGTCGCGCGCGCCTCAAGGTATGTAGCCTGACTTTCATCAAGGTCATGGCTCATGATTACCGTAGACGGGGCAGATAAGCCATCTTTCGAGGTTAAATACAACCTCGTATCCTGGTTAGATTTCCTTGTCCTACTTCTGGTAAGTAGAGATGGCAACAAGCTTCCAAGACGGCGGCGCTGACACGGTGTATTACTGAAGTTCACATTAACACTCTTCAAAGCAATTGCCATGGATGCTGCTTTGGCTGCAAAGTTGGACAATGGAAGTGCCGAGTTGAACTCGTGGATAGAGAAGAAGGATGCGGTGGCATGGGCGCTCATGGTAACAGTCGGTCGTGACGTCCTCGTGTCTATTCTATGCTTCCATCTTACCGCCCCCGACAACATCCCCAAGTACTATGCACTTTTCAGGAAAAAATTTGTGATATTCTTACGGCGGATCTCAAACATTTCCCTCGAGACCGCCTGGGATTTGGCTCTGAAGGCATGCGCCATGGTTGCCCACAGTATTCAACCCAATCGAGTTCGACGACCATGACTGAAGCCGCGAAGTACTCAAGCATCTCCTCAAGAGCTTTCGAAGAACAACATGGTGGATAAGTAGAATAATGAGGTTTCTTTCTTCCTTTGTATGTACAAACTATGACGAGTCTCTTTCTTAACCTCCAACATGATATTGATTGCCAACGAACTAAGTGACCGATATCAAGGATATTTCATCCATTTGTCGGTCTTGACGTGTACAAAAGTTTCAGGTCAAAAAATTTTGCCGCGTTAGAGGGTCGCAGACACACCGGGAGACTCCAGATCTGTGGTACACAGCCGTATCCCATTTTTCTTTTCTCTATCTTAGCGTAGCAGGATTTTCACGATTTCCATGGGATATCGCCTGTCTGAAGGTCGATGGCCTCCTGCATTAACATGACCTACACATTAGCAACTCCGAGTTCCCTAGTTCCATCCAGAATACGAGGTAAGCTCCGAGCCACAGATGTGACATCTAATCCACCTCTTAGACGAACCAAGAGAAGATGAAAGGAGAGGACTTGAACTTCCGACACGAGGAAGGATTTGTGCTTGGTAGATTTGGACGCCTTCAAGGGGCATATATCCCTGAGAGAGTGTAACACAAAAGGCTAGGGCATGATTCAGGGGGATAAGCACGACATCTAAGTCAGCATGCTATGCTTGAAGACGTACCATGCTTTGTGAAATTCCTAATGTCACTCCTGGCGGCCATATCGGTACGAGTCCATCGAGGGGACGGGCTGAGTAATCAGGGTATCCAATTAACATCTGCACGAAATCTCCAAGCCAGCGGACCGGAAATCCTAATTCCTAGGCCATGAAGAGCAAGTCGGAGAAAGCATTGATGCTATTCCGCATTTCAAGGCTCAAAAGGGGTGGGTGTAGTTTATCCTTCGTCGATGTGTAGAGCATTACTTGGCCGAGCCATGCAAGAAGGCGTATCTTTGTCGCAGGTTGTTCAAGAGGAATGGGGAGAGAAAGAATGGAAAGGGCTGCCTCATGGGAATGAGCATCTTTAGGTCGTAGAGCTTTGCAGCAAAGGAAGTTCCGGGGCAGAAGAAGTGTATCAAAGCTATTGGTGGGGTTCATTAGTCGTTGTACAAGAGGTGGGGCAATTTTACCTGCCAGAGGGAAGAGACGGGATCCAAGGTAACATAGTCGAGGTTAACATTGGATAGCAGGAGGCCCTGGGATTGAAGATGGGAAACAAGCATAGCTGAATTGACGATACCAACGGTGATCACTAATCCATTCTACCAGTCAAATTGTCAGCAAATGTCAAAGCAAGGTACTCATTGTACACGACGACGCCAGATGCGAGTGAATGTATCGGAAAGCTCTCAGGACTGTGTCCAAGCTGTCCTGAAATCAATTATGAAAGGTCTGTCATGACAGTCGCGCAGACAAGCTCCACATTGAGATGTGAGATGAGCACCATCCTTGGGAATGGTATTTGCAATAATGTCCAAGAAATTATTCATGATACTAAAGCCGTTTTCATCCACACCAAAGGAAGATCAACCAATCTGCGAATGGAAAAAGGTAAACATAAGAGTGTGACGGAATGGCGGAGTAGCCCACGTCTTCTCCAAACAGTGGAGACTTCGTCCTGAAAGCCGAAAAATGTTATTAGACAGTTCTTCCATGCAAGAAGAAAGCTTACGAATATCATAATATAATAGGATTTGGATCCCAGCTTTTTCAGCCTCTTCGAACACAGCAGCATGCAATTCTAAAGGAGACGCTTACTCGCCATATGAAGTAACGAACCTAGAAAAGCCTGGATGTCTGTGCAGCAATTGCTCGGGTGGTATTAAAACTTTGAAGTTGTCAAAGCAGTAAGCATAAGCCAGCGCGTCTTCATATGTGTTATTAGGCCTGGTCCCAAAGCTTTCCAAACCCCCTTTCGCTTTTACTTTTCCTAATAATCGAAATAAGGATCGTCAGAAGCGTCAATCTCAGTCCGCAATTGTTCTGCATCCTCTTCGTCTCCTCTGCTAAAAGCAGCTTCCAACTCTGCGCTGATCATCATTAATCGCTAATCGATTTAGTTCATTATCCATAGACCGTAGAACTTGTCTTGGTGTCGATTCTCGATTCTCAACCAATGATATATTTCCTTGTCGGATTCCTACGGTGGGGAAAAATAAATGTAGAGTAAGAGTAAGGAACATATAAAGATCCCAAACGTACAACGGTAATCTGAAGCCTTCCTAATCTGTTCCTTCGCCTCTTCCTTAGGCCCTCAAACACTTATCCGCACGGTGGTCTGCGCACGCGTCTCGTGTGCTCTGCCATCTTTTCCACACCAACATCATATCCCTAACTTTGACCTTTATTTCGTCATTCATGGTGCTATCAACCTCTTCCGACCTTGGAAGCACAGCAAACCTGTCGATTTCGACTTCAACAGCAAGCTGACCTTACCTTTTAGCCGATCAATATCAATGAGATTATTAAAAAAAAGTAACGAGAGATAATCGTAAGACTCACTGCAATTCTTCAGCCTCGCTATTGCAGCACTTGGGCTGTGGATAACACTTATATAGAAAAGTTTTCGGAGAACGAACGAGCGTGGTATATTTCGGAAGATGAGATATGTAACATGGATATAATACTGGTGCTCCAAAATTAGCCAAGACCATGGAAAACGGGGCAGCACTCACCATAGATAATAAAACCGACAGAAATCCAACAATCGCAGCCTCCGAAACATCAGGCCGACGCGACCGAGTTTCTCATATCGAAGCTCATTGACACAACTGTAAAAATATCTTTTCCGAAGCCAACCTGCGGAGGAGGCGCCTTCAGACCGTGGAGGCGAAATAAAGGGAGATTTAAACGACGGAGAAAGTTTACAACGTTGAAATGGGACACCGCGTTCAGAAAGCGTACCTGGTATTTAGTGGTAAAGCCTCGTTCGACGACGTTTTGAGCCCTGGGACGGATGTGGCCTCGTCTTCCGAGAAGTTCCGTCCAAGGGATGTATCACGTGCAGAACTATGTATAAATCCTATTTCATTTTTAGAACCTATCATTCAACCCGACTTGACCCCGTTTGCAAGGAAGTCACGAATCGGCGATGATGTAGTCTGGGGACTTACAGTGTTGGTCCCGATGAGGGTATTACTTTGTCAGCGGTGTACTCGATACCATATCTTTCTGAATAACAGTGTCGACGAACAGCGGCTACTAGTACAAATATTACCATCTTCCCGTCGTTGGAAAGAAAATTGCAGTGGAACTTTCCAACTTGAAGAACAAGTTCCACCACCTTTGAAGCCTCTCAAGCTACAATATTATTTTGAGAAAAGAGACACAGCTATTCCAGGCTTAATTTCCAGCACCAATCTCCAGTATCAGTCTCAAGATAAGCATAGGTTAGTTGGTGCTAGATACTGAAGCCCAACTGAAGTCTTCCTATGCTAGTATTGATGGTGATGCTATGGTTGGAAACCAAAAAAGTGCAGCTTTACTACTCATCGATAGTGGATGCAGTTCAATCTTGAGTGCTTAATAATAACAAGTCAATGAGAAATTAACATTGATACAACATTTAAACGGCATACCGGCGTACACGATTCCTGCCATATTTTGAACAATTCGTTCCAGGGTTGCTGCATCACTTTTTTCGTCCACCTGTTCCAAAGAATTTGATGTGAAAGTGGGTTTTCCTTTTCCTACGCCCTATAAATAATGGGTGTCAATACGGGCCCATTTAATGGGACATGTTCAATTAAACAGACAATGATTTTGATCGCCTCTGTATACAGCTTCTCTAAATATTGCATCAGTACTTTGTCCATTAGCTTTTTTTCACTTGTACAACCTAAAAAAGGTAAAAAAGGGGACAAAAAGCTGGCCATCAAAATCCGGGCCCGGAATTCCAAAAAGCGCAGACTTTGTGTCAAACAGCAAGAATGGCTAGAGCTGAACAGAACCAGAAAATGATTCTATGAATCATGAATAGTGCTGCTAAACATCAATCAATGAGAAACCTTGCCCGAAGCGACCTCAGTAAGTACTCGATTTTCGAGAAAATGACCAAAAAGCGGAAAAGCTGAAAAGTAAATTGACCACTTACTGATGACTTGGGGTATCGAAGCGAATAGGATGGATCCCAGGGCAGACACATCGTTGACCATCTGAACAACACGTTGGGCCAGATCGATGAATGGGTCGTCACTATCCTGGATCCTTAATACATATGCAAGGGACAGTGCCGCCCCACCTGTCAGACTGGTATCTGGAATAAATCATGAGCTATTGTATTACCGACTCCCGTCAAATAACTGCCGAGGCGAAAGCTTACTGTCGAGTCATTGAAAAAAATCATCTGGGTTTTGCTTCAATTTAGGAAGCATGTGGCGAATGAATTGTAACTGAGTGGCTTGATGAACATCAATGTTGGGGTTACTGAAGTACGTTTGAAACAGTCGCGACATGCCTTCCATAAACCGCCATACTCCATCCATGGAAAAAGTCATTTCCATCCCACTCTAAGAAATCACTCGTGATCATTCACAGAAAGACAGAAAGCTTAGTTGTGTTCAACTCACGTCTCGTTTATCAAGGTAGACTCAGGTCTGCAAAAGCTGTTCATTGTCAATGATTTAACAAGAGTAGAGTGAGAAGAACCTGCTGGAATATATGGCTAATTTCTTGTCAAGTAGAGCGGTAGCAGCAGTAAAGGAATTCAGAACAAAGATATCACGACCAGCTAAGCGGACAGGGATGACATCCGAATCTGTTGAAAAAATTCTAGCACTGTTCATAGTGTAAATAAAATACCTTACTGTACTGCTTTCCCCATCGTACATACCTTTCCCACTCAAAGGTAGTCAGTACCTCAAATAAGCTTCCCAGTAAAGGTAATTTCCTTGGGCCGTGGGGATAAGGAAGATGACGACACCTTTGACTTCTCAAATATAAAATTATGATGATGAGGAGTGCTATTGCAACAGTAGTACTGGTAGAGTTGCCATTGACGGGGGTCCGACTGGTCAAGTAAATGGGTCACCTTAAACTTATTAAGTAGTAAACGAGATTTCGTGGGATAGCGGATATAGAAGCAGCACCATTTCTTATTACGTCTGAGACGTCACTCCCGCGGCAGTATAGAGTTGAATGATTTATCTAGCACCCCAGCCGTTTGCAAACTGATGGTGCGCAAATGTAATTTTTACGCAACATTACTCAAAATGAATTAGAGGACAAGAATTGGACAGATTATGAACACATTATACTCAAATAAAAGTACTTGGAGGTAACTATGCTTGGCGACTGAAAAAACGGTGACTCTGTTCAACAGAGCCACTACTTTATGATCATGATTTCAATCCGCCTCTCCTCTTCATCGTCCATTTAATTGCAGATAATTTATAGCTGCTCCAGGTAGCAACATTGGTGAAGACACAAGTGCCGGTTGTGTCGGTATCTAAGCTTTCGGTAACACCGCCTTGCTGGTTCTCTTCGGGGAACAATTCAACTTGGCAATTGCCAGCTGCCTCGGTGACGACAATGGATGCTTGGGCAGGCTCGAAGTTGCCTGTGCAGGGACTTCCTGGAGAGGGAGAGCAGAAAATGGTAGTTCCAGTGCCGCAGGCTATGAAAAAAACAGTGTCAACCGTCAAGTCAAAATACATATGAGGATGAAGCTTTACCTTGGCCAGCCGGTGCGACGTTGAAGGCAACAGGTCTGCTCTGACGAGCAACAAGGTTTCGAGCGCCTCCTCCAGGAAGAGCAACTCCCATTACCTGATTGACGAAGAAGGAGATGGCGAGAGCGGAGAGGTTAATGACCTGCATTGCTGTAGAGACTCGAGAGATTATAAAGCTTGATACTGACTAGTCTTGCTCAAAACTCGCATCCTTTTATACCCGAGAGACCCTTTAAAAAATAAAATATTCTCTCAATGGCCCAATGTCTAGAGTTCTGTGGCTGAAGTGCTCAACCATGGCAACACCGCCTGACACTTCTTGGTTGGCAAAGATGTAGATGGAAAAAAGCGCCGAGGCTGATGCCGAGCAACGGCTGACACGGCTTTTGCAATGCTCCTTATGAGCGCTCTCTTATGTGATCCAAGTTGTTTTCAAACCTACATTTAAGCTGTGCCTGAGGAAAAACGGACAGTTGTGGACAAGTCGGACTGGAATAGAACCGACAAATCGGTTTTAAATAGGAATCCTTCTATTTTTATCCTTAGGAGGAGGAGAGGAGGAAGGACGGCAGTACTATACACGGCTCGTAACCTTATTAGCTAGTTAGGAGTTGGTGTTCTTTAAAATAGTATGGGCCTACATATAAGTTACTTCTAACACACAATTTATCCCCCTAACGTACGAGTAAATTCTCCTTAATTTCCATATCCAACTTCCAACACAGAATTTAAGCGGTGACCTGGGACTCTCCTTCAATCATTAAATTTCAGGGCCTGTAGGTTTGGAACTGAACGTTTACTTCGGTCATTGACATGTTGTAATGTTTGATGTGAATGCTTGTGTCAAGCAGCAGCAGACAGCGGCATGTCAAAATCATCCAGTTCCCTTCAAAACTGACAGCTCGAGATTTCTGATTTTTATTCTCAGTAATCCCTCCTTAAGCCAGCTTCTTTTACTTCAAGATAAAACTCTGATTTACTGATTTCTTTTCAAATTTCATGCACCGTATACTTCAAGTTGATGCGATACGCAACGACTTCACAAAGTAGTAGCAGTTTGAGGACCACTGTTCATTTAGCATCAAGTAGCGAGGTGGCAGTATTACATCGATGACGTGGTGTTGATATCATATACTGGGGGTCCATAGGTGCATTGAAAGATGAGCGCTGAGCGCCGAGCGTTCATACCTCAAGTGATGGAATAATTGCCTTTGCTAATGGCTCCAATTCATCTGCTGTACACTGCTTCAGCATAAAGGCGTTTCCTTCTCTAGCCCCACAAGGTCATTCCGTTCAATGCTGCAAGGCATATAAAGTCAAATGCTCACTCCCGTTTGTTGAAGGGAAAAATAATTGTCGGCTAGCGATCCAGACTTGGTTGCATCATTTATTTTTATTTGTCTAAATGATGTCTTGTACAGACGTCCAAAGATAAAGAGCACCAAAAGATCAGAACATTGCTGCCTGATGATCGGGTACTCCATGGCTTCGCGGCATACGACTGCTGCTAGAGTCTGGCAACTTACGGAGGACCACAGGATTGCTAAACCCTTTTACACCAAATAACAGGCGGTCTTTCACCTCTGGGCCTTGCGTTCAAGAACATACGATGAACTCAGAAACCTACCATTCATCATTCATAGAGGCACGTTTCTCTCAATAAATATGTACAAACCGTCGTAATTTGAGGGCCGACATAGAGTTTGGTCGTTTTAAACTGCATACCATGATAGGAGCGGCAAAACCTAGTTGTCAGGTGTATACAGAATCAGTTGATGAATATACGAACATCTAGTGGTGCGGCATTTCGCAGGCATGGACTCCTCCTCCAAAGGAGCATAGAATGATTCATTATGACAGGTGGTAGAAAAGTTGCGACCAATACTTACGTGCCACAGCAAGTAAGGGGGAGACATCCGGAAGAGTATAAGACTACTGAACAAGGCTTGCTTTTAATCCCGTGAGGGACGCTTCTTGATCTGCTACCTGCATTTGCTCCAACTCTCCCACGCTCTTGGCTGCGAAGAGAGCCTCAGGAGGAAACCCAGCAGAATAAGTAGAGCGTAGACACATTATTCCAACCGAACTAGACTATTACATCACAAGCAAAGCCTAATTCCAGCAATAGAAGCACGAAAATCACCCAAAATGGATCAGCTGAAGCCCGAAGAAGGGCTGACAGAACTGCCAGCGGAACCGGGAAAAACAACTCTGGAATGAGAACCAAAGGCCCCACCATGAGAAACACAAACGCTAGAGACTCAGGCACGGAACAATCGATAGAAGACCCCGAACGAGAGATAACCGACTCGGAGGAAGGCCGGGAATACCTGGAGAGCAAGCTGTTATTGGTACCTGCGGGACAGCCTCTCACGACCAGCCTGGCATCGACATGTCTACACCAGATAGCAATGATTACAAGCTCCCTGCCGAAACCGGTTTACCATGCTATCAAATCGTTGGCATACATGTTGGAGGACGTAGAATCGCAGGTCGCAGACAAAACTTACCATGACGGATTTCAAGCTGAACTTGACAACTTCACCAGGATATTCAGCACTAATTGCGGACATTAATACGAAGGTCGACTCCAAAATAGAGGAACTAACGGAAGCCACGAAGATATTTACCCAAGCCGCCAAAAACTCAGACAGCGCGAAGGGACCAGCGGAACAGAGAACAACCCCCGAACCGGATCACGGACGACCTCCCACGTATAGCGAGATGCTCACTCGCATCCAACCCGACGCCGACCCAAAGTTACTTGCCAGGCACGGCATCAGAAGAAGGCAGATAATGTTGGAAGGAATCCCTACAGAATCGACACTAGGAAAAATGGGAGACAGAGAAATGAAGACCGATATCAACGAAAAACTCAAAAAACTAGCAGGAGCGAGAGTACAAATCAGAGCGGCGACGAGACAACGCAATGGAGGCATACTACTCGAAATGGACTCGGATCACGGAGCGGCCTGGGCGAGAGTGCAGGCAAACACGACAAGCTGTGCAAGGAGATAGGCGATACTACGGCAGTGAAGAAACGCACCTACAACCTAATCGCAAAATTCGCACCGCTGACAGCAACCCCAGAAGACGATGAATTCATCAAGGAAGTACAGGAGGCAAACAACCTGCAAGACGGAACCATTTCGGCAATGCGATGGGCGAAACCCATAGAGAGAAGAACCCCCACCCAAAGATTTGCCCATATAATACTCACGATAACTGACGCTAACGAAGCCAACAGGATCTTGGCCTTAGGGCTCTTCATTGCCAACAAGAAACTCAGGTAGATAAATGCAAAAGGGAACCGATACGATGCCTCAAGTGTCAAGGCTGAACCACTTCGCCAGAGAATGCATACAAAAAGACGACACATGCGACACTGCGGGCAAAAAGGACACCGCACGAGCCAGTGCCAGAACGAGGAAACAAGGTACTGCGTATCATGCCAAACAGATGATCACCAAGCTACGATCGCGACTGCCCCGTTTTTCTTCGCAAACTCGCTGATAAAGACAGATCAAATCCCGAGAATGCCTACCCCTTCATCCCGACAGACGCTCCATGGACCTGGAACAGGACGAAATCGAACAACGACACCCCGATTACAGATGGCAAAACAACCAACAGACCGCAAACATAGTCCTCCAGAAGGGGAATCAGAGGGAACGACGACAACAATGGCAGGAAGCTGGACCGGCGGACGACCCCTGGAAGACGAACATGGGACAGAGAGCCGTCAGCCCCACCACGAGATCCCTCCCAGGGAGCGCATTCGCCAGCGATAGGGAGCCAACGAATGCTAGGCGCGGAATCTGGGAGGATTCATCAACCCCAACGACCTCAGAGACCAACCCGACAATGCAGAAAACCAAGCAACGCCCCCCTAAATGAACCCACGAAATACCGAGGAGCAACTGACATTAAAAACCCTTCGTTTACTACAGATCAACCTCAATAAATCAAAAACTGCGCACTTAGAACTCATTAACGGTAAGCTGGCAGAGAAATACGATATAATTTTAATACAGGAACCACATATAACAAAGTATGGCAACATAAGGACACCCTCGTACTTCCGACAGGTGTACCCAGGCGGGAGAAGAACCCTACAGACCACGGTAAGATCGGGCATCTGGGTAAACAAGAAAATCAGCATGAGACAATGGAAGGTGATCCCCATCCCGGACACGAACGATATCACAGTGATTCAACTCAACAGCGACTATGGGAGGCTATCCATATTCAACATTTACAACCCTGGCAATGACAACTCAGCAGAACGGCAACTCCAGCAGTACATCGAGTCCAACGGCCCGACGATATGCGCATCCGCCAACGACCACATGCTATGGGGAGGCGATTTCAACAGACATCACCCTCTGTGGGACCGGGACGAAGACGACCACCTATTCACGCGGGAAGCCCTGGCCGCAGCAGAGAACCTAATCGACATGCTCGGACAATACGGCATGGTCATGGCGCTTCCAAAAGGCATCCCAACTCTACAACATATGGTATCAAAGAAATACTCCCGGCCGGACAACATGTTCTGCACGGCGCACACCCTGGACAGATTCTCAAGATGCGAAGTGGACCATGGAGCAAAGCCTGCCAAAACCGACCACTTCCCTATCGAAGTGAACCTCGAACTGGAACACGCGATCGCAAAAGAACTCCCGCAATACAACTTCCGTATGGCCGACTGGGACGACTTCAACAAGAACCTTGCGGCGAGACTCGATGACATCCCTCAGCCCAGGCAGCTAAAAACAGAAGCTGAGTACAACTCGGCAGTCAAAGCACTGACGGAAACAATCCAGGACACCATCAGAACACGGATAAAGCAGACAAGGCCCCTTCCGGAACACAAGAGGTGGTGGACGAGCGACCTCGAAGCACTAAGAAAAAGCAAGAACGCCGTCAGCAGCACCTCATTCCGCAACCGGGCAATCGCAGACCACCCTTCGCATGCCGAGAAAAAGAAAGCAGTGGACGACTTTGCGAAAGCGGTCCAACAGGCAAAACGAGACAACTGGAGCGAATATCTACTGGAGGCAAGCACGAGGGATTTATGGACGGCTAACAGATACATCCGGGATCCCATCGGCGATGGCGGCAGACCTCGAATTCCAACCCTCAGGACCACAAACGAGTACAAAGAAGACATCGAAATCACCAGTAACGACGACAAGGCTAAAATCTTCGCAACCTCCTTCTTCCCTCCAGCACCAGACTCATCGCACGTACCGGAAAACTACGACTACCCGGAACCACTGCCAAGACCACCCCCGATCACGAAACAACAAGTCGAACGCCACGTCCTCAGGCTCTCTCCGTACAAAGCTTGCGGCCCAGATGAGATCCCAAACATCGTCTTACAAAAAGCCATGCCATTACTAATCGATTATCTGACAGCTATCTTTCAGGCTACACTCGAACTGGGAGTATACTATGAAGACTGGAAAATCTTCACCACAGTGGTGCTCAGGAAACCTGGGAAACCCAACTACGGAATAGCCAAAGGTACCGACCAATCGCCCTACTCAACACGATAGCAAAAGTCATGACCGCAATCATTGCAGAGGGAATCAGCCATCTAGCCGAACAACACAACCTCCTCCTGAACACGCACTTTGGCGGCAGGCCCGGGCGAACGACCACCGATGCAGTGCACTATCTGACCAGCAGAATCAAGGAAGCGTGGAGACAAGGCAAGGTCGCCTCAATACTATTCCTCGATGTCGAAGGTGCTTTCCCGAACGCAGTAACCGACCAGCTCATCCACAACCTACGCTGCAGAAAAATCCCAGAAGTATATGTGAAGCTAATAACGAACCTACTGACAAACAGGAAAACTAGGCTAAGGTTCGACGACTTCATATCAGAACTGATCAACATCGACAATGGCATCGGCCAAGGCGACCCCCTCTCAATGATTCTCTATATCATTTACAACGCAGGGCTTCTGGAACTAGTCGACCACGATGAGGACGAAGACGCAATAGGTTATGTAGACGATGTGGCAATCCTAGCCATAGGTGACACCCTCGACGACACCACGGATAAGCTCTCCGAAATAATGCACAGGAGGGACGGCGGGCTAGACTGGAGCTATACACACAACTCCAAATTCGAAATCACCAAATCGGTAGTGATGCATGCCACAAGGAGCCAGGATAACGGTGACGAGAATGGGAACCCCCGCCTCGAGCTAGACGGACAACTCATAGAGGAGGTAAAGAGCTTCAAATACCTAGGGCTACATGTCGACAGTCAACTTCGATGGACGACACACCTGCAACAAGCCACAGAAAAGGCAACTAACTGGGTTCTAAACTTCCGTCGACTCACGCGACCGACCACAGGCATAAGCACGAAACTAATGAAGCAACTGTACATAGCAACGGTGCTCCCGAAGATGACATATGGCCTCGATATCTGGTACACTCCGCCGACCAAACCTTTAGGATATCGACACAACATAGGTTCAGTAAAAGCACTCAGACAGCTCACAAAAATACAGCGAATAGCCACTTTAGCGATCACAGGAGGCATCCGGTCAACACCAACAGACCTACTCGACGCGCACGCAGGGCTCCTGCCAACTGACCTAGCACTACAGAAAATTTGCCACAGAGCCACGGTACGCATGGCTTCGCTTCCACGAACTCATCCACTTTACAGCATAGTCCGCAACGCAAGCCGCTCCCCGCCACGAAGACACAAAGCCCCAATCGACGAACTCCTTCGAATATTCGAGATCGACCCAACAAAGTTCGAGAAGATAAAACCGGCCACGACCGCCCCAGATTACTGCCCCCCGTTTGAAACGACAATCGCAGTGAACCGTGAAGAATCAATGAAAAACGAACACGATGACCCAAGCCACTACAAGGTCTTCGCTGACGGCTCAGGGCATGACAACGGAATCAGGGCAGCAGCAGTCCTATATAGAAAGAACGACAACGAACCAATAGCCTTGCTCAGATGCACTCTCGGTGACACCACCTCACACATGACGTACGATGCGGAACTGGTAGGCGGCCTCCTCTCCATGTGGTTACTCAAGAAAGCCGGAACTACAGCATCAGACAGAATCAGCATATACATAGACTGCCAACCCGTCATCATCTCAGCTAAGTACCCGAAACCGAGAACAGGGCAGACATTACTAATGGAAATGATATCCATAGCAAAACAGATACCCGGCAAGATCAAGTTACAATGGATATCTGGCCATACAGACGTCGACGGCAACGAAGAAGCAGACAAGCAGGCCAAGGAAGCAGCAAGCAGGGACAGCAGCAACGAGGATGACCTCCCGCCACTCTTACGGAACCCTTTGCCAACCAGCACGGCAGCGGAAAAACGGACTTATCACGAAGAGCTCAAGGAACTATGGAAGGACAAATGGAATACCTCCCCGAGAAAGACCCGCTTTGACGAAATCGACCCCGACTTCCCGTTCGCAAAATTCCGGAAGACTATAACAGATAAGCTGAACAGAGCCCAATCCAGTTTACTGTTCCAAGTACGTACAGGGCACATACCGCTGAATGCATATCTACATAGGATCAACAAATCGACGACCGACAAATGCCCCAAATGCCGCGAACGACGGGGTGGCACCAGAGCCAGGGAAACCATAGAACACGTCATCTTCGAATGCAGAGCGTACCGTCAGCAGAGGCAAGAACTATTGGCCGAACTCAAGAACGATCGACCCCGACTTTCGAAAATACTAGCAGACCCGAAGAAATCAAAGGCACTCCTCAAATTCCTCGCCAAGACACACTGACTAAAAGACTTCGACCCCTCAATCTTACAACGCAATGTCAATAACAGCACGGACGACCAAGAAAGCGACCCGGACACTTAAGCAAACCTCACACCCTCTTATAAATCACAAAACACCCTTACAATTCAAATCACCCGATCCACAATGAGGTTGGACAGGAAGACAAGAACATCGAAAGGGAAGACAGTAATCAACACGAACAGACACCAAGGCCAACACCCAACTCTCATCATGCCTTCTGCGAAAGCAGACGGGTGCGCAAGCAGAAAAATACGAACATCAGCAAGATCAAGAAAAACGACCAACTCATAGTGCCAAATCACAAATGCCGGAGGAGCTGCAAACGGTTGTGGATCAGCCGGGCCTCTAGCACGGGGACGTATGCGCCCCGGGAGGTGCAAAAGCTCAATGGCAGCCAGGTACAGGGCGAAAGGCGGCGGGACTGCAAAGATTTGTGTATTAGGCACTACATGTAGGTACAAAGCCAAGGCGAGGGCCCACCCTCCAGAGGCGTAAAAACGTTTCAAAAAAAAAAAAAAAAAAAAAGAGTAGGACGTGAGGGTTAGGCCCTTACGCTATTCCCGCCGTGAAATCCGATGAACTCTATCATATCCGATCCCCCTTTCATTCTCTTGTCTTGCGCTCTCGTTAGTCCACAGAGCTAAGATATGGTACTACCATCTGTTTCTCACCTTCGGTTACTCAGGCAGATAGAACTGTAGGGGCCTCAGAAAAGGGGCGGCAAACTACCCCCTGAAGTGTAAAGGCGATCAAAGCCAAGGCGAGCATGAATTTGAACATCCTTTTCTCGTAGACCTTGTATTTAGGATGAACTGCGGGAAGTGGACATTAGACCATGGCTTTTATATCAGTGCCTCCATAAATAATTTCTGAACCTTCAAGGTCAGATCCCCACGGCAAGACTCGAAAAGAACCATCTAATAGGATTCATCGGGCCATTCCCATTAATAGCCTGTGCGCCACACCTATTGCCTCCGAATTACCCGATATGGATGTAAAGAAGTTGGTTCCATCCGAGGACTCACTTACTCAGGAGCTCAAAGCTGCACCCTGCAAGGCAGAACGCTACATGATAGGCGGATACATTCGTGAGGTGGAGCAAGCTTTTGCATACATGTTTTAAAGGTCAGATGGAAATGAAAGCTAACAGTTCAGGCGTCCAGTCGATAATCGTGCAATGGGCAATATACTATGCACGTCATCACTGTTCTTGGACAGCGTTTCTTCCGGTTAAACTTATCCAACATCCCAGCAAAACACTCGGAATGGTTTAGTCAATGCGAAAGGCTTCCACGGATATACCTGCGAGTAACACATGCAAAGAGCCCCTATGAGGATATAAGACAAAGAAGATGAAAATTTACGTACGGGGAAGCCATTATGTATCCCAGGTGGCAAGATCTACCCATAGTAAACGGAGCATTTGGCAGGAAATCGCGTCGTAATCGGATTAGGGAGAACCAATCGACCAGGTTTCGCTTCAAAGGGAATATTTTCAGTAAGTTACGTCCCAGCTGCAAGCTAACAAGGGAAGCCGCGGACTGTCGTTGGAGCCTAAGCGGTGGGGACTACGGCTATGTACATCGCATTCTTTTGCCCTTTCGCAGCATCGGTCGAATCCTCAACAAGGCTAGCGTTTTGGGGAAGAAGACTAGAGTTAATAAGAAGGTGATAATTATCAGACAAGTAAAATATCAAGACGGGATAAACCCAGGACATACTGCGTTATCTCCCCCTTTACTGACGACCGCGAGGAGATAGTGAATACCTTTGATGTTGTTCGCTAGGATCATGTTGGCAAGAAAAGGAGCACCAAGGAAGGAGGGCCAGGGTAAGATTCATTCATCTTGAACTTACGGAACAAAAACTCACATTTGAGGGCTAGCCACGTATAAGTAATGACCGCGCTCTTTATCGGCCTCAGAACTTACAGCAGACCCTGTGACATGTACAATTTGCTCAGCACCGCGACTCGACTAATTCAGCACAAGCACTGGAGAAGGTGGATTGAATGTGTCGCGGTGTAATGCGGGTCATGGAAGCGAACCTGCCTGTGGTTCAGAGGGTCGTATGGGACTAGGAATAACTGAAGACAGCTATCCCGTAACGATCCTCCCGAACGCAGATTTCGACGCGGTGTTCAATAGTCATCGTATAGAGATAGGAACAAATATTCTAGAAAAATGTTTCAGTTTTCAACTACTCAACTGATCTGGAGGATGCCAAATGTATGGACGCACTTCAGTAAGGCTGATAACTGCTTCAACTTTTTGTGCCTTGTTCATCGCTTGAAGAGATTACAACGGTGAGGGTGAAGCTCAAAAATGAGTAAGGATGGCGAGTCGATAGACTATGCGAAGATGCCATTCCCTTTACGTAGATATAACAATTGAAGTACTCGTGAGCAACGACTCCTGTTGGACGGAGTTGGGAAAAGTATGTGGCTGTGCAACGTGATACCCACGCTCTTTCATTCAGCAGTGGATTCATTTCTTCTTATTTTACACTCGAAAAGCGGACTACAATGGATGCTCTACTTCTGACCCATGTGGTTTACAGTCATGGCTCGAAAGAAAGGCTACCCAAATTTCGAATGATTGTAATGTGTATGCACCCTTGGACTTGATCAAGAAGTGGCTACCTTTGCTGCGTCTGTATTCTCTGGAGTGATCTTCCACTGTGACCGGACCGTATTGGAATTGTAGGAAAATGCCTGTGTACCCAATGTGTACCCGTGAGTTCAACAGAGCTAGAATTTGTAACAAACAGACGAACTGGGAAACCACTGTGTACGCCGGATGGCAAGGTCTTGCCATCATAGGTGAAGCACTTGGCACTGAACAGCTGCGTGATTGGGTTTGGGAGGACCAGTTGGCCGGTTTTCGCTATGAAGATGCGTTAGTTTCAGCCGAAATAAGTCCGTCGTTGAACTTGTTCCTCACCATTTCGGTCTAACAATGAGAACCTGACAGTAGACGAAGCCTGCGCACCAGGCCGAACAATATTGATATACTTTGTCCTTGCATTTTCAAACTTCGCCTTCCTTGTGGCATCGGACGAGTCACCGATGAGGCCAGTATTTTCGGGAAGAAAAACCTAATTAAATAAAGGTTATCATTTATGAGACAAGGCGGAATATCAAGACTGAATAAATTTGGTACGCACTTTATTTACAATGACCCTCCAGTTTCCTGACGATTTTGCGGAAATAGCGCACACCTTTGGGGTTGTGCCTTTGTTCACTTGAGCATTGTTGTTTGCAAATGCCAGAGCACTTGAGTCACGACAAATGAGAGGGGGCTTATACTTGAATCCATAGCGAGCACTTACATATGGGGGTCGTCGGTAACGTACAGCCCAGGACCGAGCTCAGCATCAGCCCCAGAACTTCCACCTGTCCCAGTGATGAGCCCTCCGATATAGTCCCAGACGCTGTTATCAGGTGACGGTGGCTTGGAGATGAATCCTTGTTTCTCCCAGAAAGTCGCAGTTTGCTAAAGTATTGCATCAAGATATCAAAACCCAAGTTGAATCTAAGAGTTAGGGGCGCACGCTGTTTGTTCCATGGAACCCGATGAATTCTGCTGCATCCGCTTCAATATTTTCGTCTTGCACCTCCCTGAGTCCTAAGCCGCTAAGGACTACTGAACGTCAGTGGCTTACATTTTGATATCCAGGAGTGCTGAGTTGTTCATACCATCGGTTCCTCGAACTACGAGGTCTGCAGGTGCTTCCACAAACGGGCGGCAAGCAACATCCTGGAGAGTGAAAACAAGAGAAACGAAAGCAAGCGCCAGTTTGAACATTGTTCTGCTGGAAGTGTATAAAGCTTCAGTGAGCTGAAGGACACGGTCAATGAAGCGCGGCTTTTATGCATCCAGCTGCACCCTTCCTTCGACCTTTCAATCACCTCAAGACCAGCTGACTATTGTGAATGGTAATTATCAAAAGGTTCTATCGTCAACGACGTTGAAAATCGAGGTTCTGGTAGTAATGAACGTTCCATTCTATAATATACATTTGCTCTCAGAAGCTAAGCTAACAGAGCATAATTCGGTTCCCAATCCGGCGTTGAACCAGGAGCGATTCTCAGGGAAAAAAACTGTGGGCTTTCATAAAGGTTGATCAGGATGTCGAAAGTCTGAGAAGTACAATTAAGAACTTGGGCAACCTAGTCATACCCCAGGCGCGCTGTAAAAAGAAAAGTACGCCACACTAACAGTCCCCCACATAGAGCATGTATGAACACTAGTTTGGCACTTCCATGCACTATCGGAGTCCTCGCCTTGCTTTTGAAGTTTGCGTCTCTTCTTAGAATGATCTACTAGTAAAGTACCCCACCGATGTTAAGGCAAACCTTCTAGCTCCTCGTCAGATGATCAATGCTCGGGGAAAGTATCCTTGCGATTCGAAGCCTGCTTTTGTACTTTGAATTCCTAATGGCTCTACGGTCGAAATTTATCCCCGTGGTCAATGCTGACCCCGACTTTGAGTTTACGTTGTTACTGGCGTTCAACGAGAGCATTGAAAATGTCACTATATTGTGAGGATTGCTTAGTCTTGCAGGCCGGCGCCTTCGGGAATGTCACCGAGCTCTTATTCTCTTTGATTTCATGGTCATGGTGCAGACTAATAAGACATGATGTTTTCAACCTGAAACCTTGATAAAGTCGGAGGGCTTTTCTGCGAGAAGGTATACAGAGCTCTGGATGTCGCAGCTTGGCATAAATGGCTAAGGGAAAGAAATTCATGAGGAACCATTAAGAAAATACTCCAATTACTCGCAAGAATAGATGCATCTACAACGTGAAGATCAATCCTCTGGCCGTCAAGTTGGGATTGACGACACCAAATGTTGCATCGACAGGCGAAATGGTAGCCATGCGTACAGGTGGAAGGCACTGATGCCATATGATGCTAGAGGAGTGATGTTCTCGACAGAATTGTCAGATATCCCCTTCAAAGGTACGACGTGTAATTCTTCCACGAGGGGCGGAGGTGAATTTTATAGCTACATTGATGGACCCGACTCCTGTTTTGGATATCGAAATCGGTTACCGGAAGATGTCAACGATTGGCATCAGTAAAGGACTGGAAGGAGCTAGTGCAATGGCCTCCCCTGTAATCCGAATACTGGTTAGTAAGAAGCGCTACAGAACGAAGGCGTGTGCATATTTACGGACTGATTACCACTGACGACTGTTAGGAAATGACCGCTATAAGTTATAACTGGTGGGACTATGGTCCTGACAGTCCTGCAATGTAGATCGTGTGGGGCAGTCAGATAAAGCGATCGCTAACTTAGGCAGGGACGTTCATGTTCATGCCAGTTTCCTATTAATGACTGATGAGTGTAGGTATTACGAGTGAAAATCTATCGCAGACCTTCCAAGGATTTTTCGGCCAAGTTACTTGAGATCCGAAGTACTCCATAGCTTATTCAATAAATCGCTTAGAGATAGGGGGTCAAGCAAGTGTCCGACGGGAAGAGATCCAGCGTAACTTTCGCAGGCGAACACTGAATGTATTGGATGGTTAGTGAACGCCTTTTCCTCATGATCCCTGCAACAGATAATTCGACCTGAAGAGATAATTTTCCTGTCAGATAGCGGCCTCGAGAAAAAAAGAAGGAAAAACACACATAGAAGCAAGCAAATGCAAAACCATTAGATTTCGCCTCAGCCGCCAACTCGCTTACAGGCGATTCCTCCAACAGGCGTGCTCACAATGGGATATCCGACACCCCCCCGTGCGTGGCGAAGCTCCAACCTAAAATGAGCACAATTTGAGGCGAAAACGTGTTTCGATCGGTTCATTGGCTAAAAGAATCCCTATGATGTCTCGAAGTGCTCTTCTCAGACTGTCAGAACGAGGTAAGTACCGAAGATCATACTGTACAGACAGAGCTAAAATGGACATACCCCAAAGTCAATACATACGTCGTCACCGGACTGTTGCTAGTTGAAGACGCGTCGCTTCTGAATCGACAACATTCTCGATAAGAACTTCAATTAAGTCGAATCGCAGAAAAAAATGCACG
>JADNYJ010000544.1:0-21040 GCA_015501075.1 Gymnopilus junonius | reverse complement strand
GAAGGCACTTCTAAGGCGGAGAAATTGTTTGGAGGTGCGGCGTGGAGTGGGGGTGGAACGCAATCTGCATGGGGGTCTAGTATGACTGAGCCAGAGCCTCGAGACTTACCACTTTTCTCTTCAATGGGTCAGCGGCCTGCGACTCAATCCACTACGCAGCAGACGCCAGTTTGGGGTCAGTTAAATGGAAAGATAAAGGCAAAGGCAAAATGACAGACCTCGAAGATTTACCAAAGCTCTCAAACCCGACAATTCATAGTTTGAAACGAAGTAAACTTACCGCAGGCGGTAAACTGTTCTGATTAGGTTAATATTGTTCGCTTCTTGTCGTTTTCTTGCATTGCTATTCGATTTCTCACCCATAGACGCTATCGTAAGACACGCCTTGTAGTTCCATAATCAACATTTTCACATCGTAATCAAGTTACTTATCTGTATGATTTGGAAAGGCCCCAATCTGTTCATGCTCGTAGAAATATCGAATCAGAAGCGAGAGGCTGACCGAGAGGACCTGGTAAAGTACAGACCTAGGACGTTGCTCTTCAGCCATTTATATTGAGTGAAAGTTGAGGACAACGTGGTCGACAGCACGCTCGTGAAATGATACCGAATGAAAGAAGCTCAGTGCTAAAAAGGTGTTATCACAACTCATGGATTTCGAGAAACTGCTTCTTCCATGATCTAGGTTTCATTTGAAGCCAACAACAGAATATATGCGCATACGCCGTGAGTGAAATGTATGCCCAGTTCATGGAGCGTTTCTGAAGCGCATTTAACAACATCAACCCAAAGCTGAACTTAAAGTCTGCATAGGAATCTAGATGTCGCGGTGACCCTGATTCAGATAGGTGGCAAGTCGACAAGTTTGATGGAGTGCCTGCAGGAAAAGCATGGCATTCAAGCCAACATGAGGATCGCAAGAGCAAGCATTGGAAATTATATTAAAATTAAAGTCAGTTTCAGTTGTATATAAAAATTCAACGTTCCAACGACACCTTTATGTGGATTTTTGACTAATATCATGGTGATCAGTTATGACGCATACTTGCTAGTCGAGGCGCCTGCAACGACTTTAGGAACAGTTTATGAAGTCGACATAGTATGAAGCAGCACACAATGTATCCAAGAACGTAGAATATTTCAGCGGAACTCCTGGTACTCGTCGATAAAGGCAGGGCCGGAGTCAAGGTAATTGCAATGCGCGTTTCCAAACGTCACGAGACGCAGACGCGGTCCATTGTAAATCAGGTGACCGGAATTTATTTGCACCCCTGATTTGCACCTGACAGAATCCTTGGATGGTTCCCAGTATCAGTATCGGTATTCTATTATATTTAGCACATCTTCAAGACCAACCCTTTCCATGCAAATATACGCCCGAATTTAGCGAATTTTATGTCACCTGGACCATTTGTGGGCGCTCCTGGGACACAAAGTTTGCAACTCCGGCAGTGTGTGGCGATATATTTGACAAGATAGCAGAGTCAGCTGCTGATAAGATGCTTTTATAGGTTGAATGCGGTTCCATGAATTCTGGATGCCATATGCTCTGTCAGCCAATCCAGGGAGAGTCGTCTCATCGGATACTCTTAGGGGGTGGACAACTTGAACAGCCTTAGGCCTTTTTTGCCACCATAGCGTTGGATCGAATGCGTTGTTTCAATGCCAACGGCTCTGTGGTGTCTACATGAGTGGTCGGGATTATCTTGCCTCTTGATATGGTGTAAATACAGGGAAAAAGTCTTCAGGATGACCCTACCAACCGGTAATGTTATATTTCCCTAGACTTCAGTAGCTGTGCCGTTGCTGTCAAAATCCACACGAAAATAGAAACGAATTAGGTGGCTACTCCAAATATACTGGCTTATTCCTCTTTAATCGCAACCACCATTGCCTTCGATGTCTCTAAACGATCAGAAAGAGATGCCAACAATCTCGGATGCCTGGTCATCCTTTCTTAAATGGCACCAGAAGAATATGGCCCCAAAGGCTGGAGGCTGGAAGGGTTCACGGGCGTCTAACGAGTCACTCGAAACCGCAAGAGATATATGGACGGATCATCTGAAGAAACGCAAGTATAGGCCCTTCAGCTGGCCTACAACATCGGAGGAAATCAATCAACTGAAAGCAGCCTTGAATTGGAGGCCAACAGAGATGTGGAGTACCATTTCGGGGTACTGTAGGATAACGAGTGACGAACCTGACCCTGAATTCGTGAGTTACAATATCTCAATATCTATGCATCATCTATAACGTTAATCGCAGGATCCTGGACGTACGCATTTCACAACATGGCATAAAGAAATCAATGCGTATAAAACAGGCACCGAAAGCGTCACACAGAAGCAGGAAGCCGCTGGAGAGGCTCATCAAAAGAAGCCGCCGAAGGTGTCTGAGGATTTAGGAACTGATGAAAGTGCCAAGGAACCACCAGTAGCAGCCATTTCGCCCCATTTATTCCGTCTCAGCCCATTTTCCTCCGGAAAAATCTGGGGATCCGGCGACGACGCTCAGGCATTGAGAAACTTTGCAGTCAAAAAATGGCGCAATCTCTCCAAAGAATTTTATGAAATGGTCATGGAGCATGATAAGGATATGTTAGAACCACTTCGGTTTGCGCAAAGCGAAGAAGGGGCAGAAAAGATTATCAATAGTCACTTGCAATTCCTCCTCAAACTAGCGCATCAGATATATGAAAACCTTGAATCAGCTATTCTTGGGTGGGACGGGAAGGAAGAACAAGACGAGAAAGAGGACATGAAACCAGAAGAGGAACAAGGTTTTGATGTCAATGCGGATCGGGACCACGAGTTGAAGACAGAATCGGAGGATTTCCCTCATCCTTCTACGACAGAGAAAAGTGAGGAACAGGTGAGGAGGACCTCACAAAAGATTTTTTAATCCTTTAAACCCGTAATTAGGGCAGAAATACGTTCGATTCACCTGAAAGGCCACAAGATAGTGACAAGGTATGACGCCACATATTGACTTGAAAGAATATTTCGCCCAAATCATTTTGATTAGAAGCCGAACCAGAACAGACAGACTCCGATACTGGTCAAAAAGAAACAAGAAATTTCAAGCGACGTGCCATCCGAGTCTGAAAGCGACGCAGATGCTTCTTTTCCTAGACATGTATACAGACGCCAGCGGGATGTCCGGCAGCGTTCAAGCTCGACTGTGTATAATCACCCTCCAGCTTCAAGCATCCCTCGAAGGCATAATTGGGGACATCTTCGCCAACATAGCGGCCTGTTGAACGAACCCAACGGTTACCCTAAGCGGCGTCCACCGGTCCACACAGCTCGTTACCCCAGTCGGACGAGACCCTATTCCTATCCTGATTTATACATGCGAGTAGACGGTGACCAGTCAGAGTCAGAATGTGAAAGGGCCAAAAGAACGCCATTATATCCAGCCCAAGCCTATGTCGGTGACGCATATATTGAGGCTCCCAGGGACGTACCATACCCGCCTCGAAAGGATTATTACGGACCTTACAGAAGAGACTCGCTCCCGGTGCCATTAGATGTCCATAGGGGCAACTATCCACTTGGGCGAGTGGAAATGCCGGTAGAAATGCCGGAGACATACAAGGAGGAAAGAGACCAACATGAACCCATGGTCAACCAATCCCATTTACAGGGCCGTCCTCGCAGTGCCCCAAGCTATAGGCCAAACATCAGATCAGAGAGGTTGCAAACCTCCTCACCGAAGACCATGATGAGGCCACCTCCAGTGATCAACCTCCAATCGCGACCTCAGCGTTCACAGCGACCAAACAATCCTCCAGCGCCTGTGAACGCACACCATCAACAACCTATTCTTCCTGAGCAAGAACCTAATGTACAGCATACCGTAGAAGACGAGTATGAAATGAGAGCAATATTCAAAGAAATCGAAGCCGCTTACGCCAGGTCTGCAGAGCAAAACGCCAAGGTTCTGGCTCTAGATACTGTGGACATCATCGACACTGTTTATCACCGAATGGAGGAAGGAAGAGCTGGCTATGAAATACATGAAACCACCGCAGAAGAGAGTTCTGAGGCAGATTTTGACTCTCACCTTCTTGACACCAGTGACACCGAAATATCCAGCATGATCGAGGTCTCAGAAAACCATGAAAGTCAGTGTGATACAAGCAGCACCCCAACGCCTGGTACACCTATCGTAAATGCGATGTATCATCAGAGAGGCCCCGAGTATGCCTTCGCTGCCTTGGGAAGAAACGAGAATAAAATACCTCCACCTCCGCGCATCCTGGCATCGGTTAACAACATCCCTCCGATGGGCGGAACAATGGGAAGGAGGACAAGTAGTGCGGTCCAACCAGAGAGGTCTGTCCACTGGGCAAAAGCTCCGGAAATCAGAATATTTCACAAGCCCGCTGCACAGCAAGATCGCGCGCAATCGACGGGAACTGGAAATGAAATGAAAGGGCAGGCAAACAAGTAAGAGTAAGAGCCTCTGTAGGAAGATATCAATCGCAAGTTTTGTATAAATACCATAAATATTTGATTGTTGTGAATAAATTCCTGACCACAGTGTAACAGCAGCATATTAAACGGCGAAGGAAGGGGGACATTCCGACGATGTTCCTGAAGCCTTTAAAGCTTCGGAAAGTGAGAACTTAATATAGGGTGATAACATCTTCATATCGGATTCACAAGAGCCATCCCAGAACCTATTAAGAACTGTCAAGCATTCCTTTCATACGTGATATAGGTCAAACTCAAACCTTTTCGGGACAAAATATACGAAAGGCAGGTGAGAGTTGGCCTCGCTATTTGCCTCGAGGATGGGGACGAACAGCCGTTGTAAGAATAAAGGAACCGAAAGCATGGCTATGAAAAAAGTGAACTTGAAAAGCCGGAAGACCATCACATACACTGCCCTCAGGCTGCCGACTTGGGCCTGTCTTGCAAACAAAGAATATAGCATAATCTTGCCTCCCAGAATGGCTCGAAACGACGGTGCATAGAGAGAACTGAAAAGCATTTGATGAAACAAGATTGTGGTCGATGTCACCTTGAGCGGTGGTTTCGTAAGCAAGCGCGCCCTCGAACCCGCCGCCGCCGCCAAACGAAACACGTGTCATCGTTTACAACACTCGTTCGATTTCGGAAGCGCATGAGCAATGTAGATTTAAACGCAAACTGGTCTACAACGTGATAAATAAATTAATACTTGGAGTTGGGTTGTGTATGTATATGGATTGCGTCAAGACCAAGAAAACAGAGAAAAAACCACATGCAAAAAGAAACACCAAACTGCCAAAAGCCCAGAATTTTGAATCATGGACCAGAATCCTTGAAGGTCATGAAAGTATGTACATGCAAAGAAAGAAAAGGTTATGCGATATAGGCCGCAGGGGTCAGAATGATGCAGACACGCCCAAGGGAAATACAGCGACAGCGACAACAGTGACTCATGAACGACTAACATCAGACCAGTGTCGCACCATGGTGCGGCGCAAGCTGGCGAAACTATCTTCTTTGGGTTCATCCGGTCGAGAGTAATGTGGCCCGTCTTCAGCCAGGTCCTTGGCAGATCGCATGTCGACGGGCGCAAATGGTTTGTTACTATAGAAAGGTCAATTACCGCGAGGAAAAGGGACATGGTACGAGAACTCACATATTCGTGAAGATAAACTCATGAGGATCTGGTGTGGTATGCTTTGGATGGATTTTATTTGAGTCACGTAAAGATGACGATTGAAAAGAATTGACTTACAGCAGTGATGAGAGCAAGTTCCTTTTGAATGTTTGGCAGAAGTAGTCCAAATCTGTGACGGAAGTCAGCATCGGCCTTGACAAGTCAATTAAAGGAACATACCGAGATCGTTCAAATCGTAGTTGAAAGGATTTTCACTGGAATAAATCGTAAGAGATTTTAGACCATTGCTGGAAAGAATGAGGCGTACATTTCCTGTCCAATCTCAAGGAAACCGAGCAACAGGAAGGCAGCAAAAGCGGTTCCAGGAATAATAACCCATCCAAATGCCTTCTCAAGTTGGAACTAAAAACAATCTGAGTATAAAGAACACACGACGACCGCACTGTTGCTTACAGGAAGGAAGAAGAGGTAGAGCCTGTCATTTTATATAGATCAGCCAAAAACAAGAAGGATGGTCGCCGATCAGAAACATACCAAAGGGACATGCGGAGGTGAGCTTGATATGCAAAGGGTAATGGGGTATTGCATATACGTTCCAGGTTGGAGAGGGTATCTGAAAGACTTGTGAGATTGGCAGTGAAGCTAGCGGCGATCGCTGGCTGGAGCAGTCCTTTGCGCATCAACCCTGTCAGAAATAATTAGTAAATAATGCAAGACCGCAGGTGGAGCGGATGCACGCACAAGCTGTATAGCTGTTAACAAACACATAGATCAGCCTCTACCCTGCAAACAAGGACAAAAATCACTGACTTTGAAAGAACGAGTACGATCTCCAGAGGAATGTGACTTTCGACGTATTCATACAATCGGCGCTTCTTGCCGCGGCCCTTGGGACGAGGCTTGCGGGTAAGGACGTGTTCGATCCATCTGAAGATCTTCAGAATGGGAAAGAAATCGAAGAAAGATGTAGGTGGAGGATTGCGGGCGGGTTTCAACATCGGGTTGAAAGGAAGAGCCTTCTCTGGGTCAGATGATGAACCACTTGGCCTGCGCGTTGAGCCAGTAGAAGTGGTATCAGCGTTATATTGAGCAACAGGGTCATTGATGTGATGATGACCATCGTCGACCTCATGCCAGAGGGGAAGCAGTTCGTCTTCTTTACCCGATGGGCTGTTCGTGTGACGGGGAAGGAAGGAGATTAAGGGGTATAAATCTTCATAGTAGACTCCTGGTTCGTCACGCAGGAAATGCTAATATGGACGGGTCAACGGAACATATTCAAGATCAAAACTGGAATAAATTGTCACCTTGACAGATATCGAAAACGCCAGAACCTATCAGTTATTTCCGAGTTACCGCTGTGCATTTATATCTTAACTGATGAAGCACACGCACCAGATTGATCATGCTTTTCTTCTCGATTACCGCCTGGACCGGGGTTGTGCCGTCCTTTCTCTCAACAGGAACATGTATCCAAACCTTGGAACGTAAGGTATTTAGAGGGCCCAACCGCTATTAGAGGCAGAAAATTCACCTGCTGAGCAAAATTTCTGGAAGCAATGTTGATGTTCGACCACATTTTCCTGCCATCTTGATATCTGACGAAAAGATGGTGTCAGAAATGTTTGAGAGCAAGGGAAAAGATGACACACCTTTCATATGCTGAAGACGTTCTGAAAGACAACACTAAACCAAGCACCGTACCCAACACCGTCAGCAACCCATTATTGATGTTTAAGTTGTGGGAGGTCTTCTCCGTCACAAGAACCACCACTGCAAGAAGTGTGATCAGAGACATGTCAAGCACAGAACAGAAGATGCCATACTGGTTGCAATTAGGGTGAAAAATGTGACTTCTGGCCATATGTCGTTGATGACGGTGGCTTGGAACTTTCTCAGCGTGAACGAGCCACGAAATAGAGGGTTTGCCGCAACCATGATTGCTCGACGACTGTGGCAAGCCAAGGGGTATTATTATAAAACGAACGACGGTAGGGCGACACTTCGAGCGCGCGTTTGAGAGAGGATGGGACGCAGACCGTCCTCAAGACAGCTTCTTGGGGGGTATAAAAACAAGGGTATTAGCGGGGTGTGTGTTTATTATAAAGTAAAGTGGGGACCGGACAACCGGCCGTGAGATCAGAAAAAAGAATTGATGGGCGCCGGCCATCATCACCGAGGTCCGGCAAATAGCATGAGGCGTCTTGGGCCACTCGACATCGAGAAATCCAACACCACAGCCGTGTTCCATCGCATCATGTCGCATGCCCACCTACACAGACTCGAAATGTCTTTGACAGATGCAAGGGAAAGTCGAAAACCATAAATATCAGGGCATCGTTCCTCTGAATCTCGTCCTCGTCTCTCTGTCAGGTCTAGAAATGCGCCGTTGCTACCTCTTTTTTCTTAATGGAGGCCTGAAAATCCCGGCCTTGGCGTGCTCGATCATCGATAGCCGCTACACCCTCGAAAGTGATCTTGGCAATCTCGCAACTTTCCTTTTCCATGGGCGCTGAAAAGCATCTTCGCGAAACCAGATCAATGATGCCTCCGTGGCAACGGAAGCGGTACGGCGGTGTGTGCACGCGAGGGTCTTTTGTTGAGGTGGGTCTGAACGACACAGAAAGGCTGGGAAGGCTCCAGAAATGACTCTCCTTCCGATGTGGGCGCCGCAAGGAGAATGTTCTGACAGAAGCAGCATAAACTGTTTCAAACGTAAGATACGTTGACTAGCCCACCGTCATGGTCAAATGCTCATGGTCAAATGTCTTTCGGGAATAACGATGGTCAGTAGTAAATATAGCACACCTTAATGAAAGGAAGGACTTGGTAGAAACACATTAGTGGGGGTTAGTATTACCCCATCCGCACTGTATGTCCTTGCTTTGAGTGCTCTAGAAAAGATTAATTTTGTACTTGACTTGTCAGGCTACCAGGTTAAAATAAGAGACAAGCATACGGTATCGCCCCACCTAGGAGCCAGAGCGGCGGCGTTTATCACAGGCCAACTCTAATAATATCTCCCTCCCCGATATTCCAAACACTCGGTGGGCGCTTCACTACTAGCCGCCTATCTACCGCTCTATTTGGGGTTTTAATTTGATCAAGATTGCTGTCCAATATCTCTGACTACGCCCCTTGATCAGATACTCCATACAAAGCTGTACTGTGCGCCACACAGGACCGAACAGCCCCGTCAAGAAAAGGTCAAAGAATCCCTAATGTGGATCCGAATAAGCCTTGCTATCTAATTGAGAAACTGATTAAGACCGATATAGACTGTGAGTCTTCGTTTCCCGGCCTTTGACTGCAAATATCCATTCGAGTGAAGGCTATCGTTCAACGTGTTGATAAGATATGAGAAAGACAATTCTGCTGCAGGTTCTCATTCTCATGCCTTCGGGACCAAGAAACGCCGGGTTTCTCAACTGCAAGAGAACACTCAAGGCTTAGTGGAGAGTACTTATTATTCAGCGTATGATAAGCTGAAATTCTGGAGGATGGTACATCGGTAGTTTAACAATTTACTTTTTTCCGCTTGTGCAAGTGAAAAAAGCGCTAAAAAGCGTCAAAGCCGCAAGTCAAAAAAGTCCGGGGTCCATTCCCAAAAAGCAGCATGCTTTTCGGACTGGTCCGGCAGGCAGAAAAAGTGAAAAAGCTACAAAAGTGAAAAGTCCCTACTGGATATTGTACGCGTTACATAAGTAATGTATGTGGTAATTATTAACTGGTCCATGGTATATATGTAACAAACTCCAAGTTCTATTATTTCTGGCAATCCAGCTCTCGAATCCCAACCTAGTGTGACTCTGCTTGCTTGGAGGTTCCGTCAGTGTCCCACTTATGAGTAACAGAGGGGCAGCAAGGAAACTGACGGGCCTGCACTTCATTCCGCGATAATTTTGGTCAGTCAAAACATCTTGCACAAGTCGACGAGGGCCACTTACCTGATTGTTTCCAATACCCATATCCGATTGTCCGTCCCTATCAGTTACTCAAGTTACTCATTGCATGCCGTCGGAAAGGACCACCACCGTAGTTTCTAAGAAGTCGAGTATTCAAGGCAGCATTGGCGGAGCTGAGAGGGGTGCTTGAGGCAAACGATCGGACGTGGTGGTGGATGAGAGGAGAGAGACAGTGATGAGTAGCCGTGGAATTGGCGTAAATAGTTGTTCAACATATCACGTGCGTCGGAGTTCAAATCGAACGTGGAATGCCGGTGACGCGTCGCTTGGTTGCTCTTGCCCTTTCGTCCTCTCCACACCCGGCGCGACATGCATAACACTTCCTCCCATCGTTGTGGTGCGCCGAGGTGGTCATGTATATGGAAGCGGATGGCTATCCCTACCATTTCATACATACTGGTTTGCAGTGCTTGCAGTGGGCACTGTGGAAGGACACGTCGAGCTCGATTGAGCACGTTGGTGTGGTCGTATGATCATTTTGATGGACAAGATTGCTAGGAATGGGCTTTATAAGTAACTAGTAGCACGTTTACGACCCCCATGTCATCTTTCCGCAACTTATTTGTATATTCAAGGATAGTCAGTAGCTAACTTTTTGACAGCTTTTTGGTGCCATCCAAAAAGTCAAAAAACAACAAAAAGCGGAAAAGTAAATTGTTGACTTGCTGATGTATGTATACTTCGGCATATTGCTATGCACTTCCATGCCGTCTATCAGTCATTGCAGATACTTGCCTTCCCAGTCTAATGCCCCTCATGACCTGAAGAATGCTAATTGAGTGGGCCTTTCTCTATCGCGCTAAATCAAGAATACTCTAGAACGCATCTTATATCCCGATTTATGACCACTACATAAAAATTGATGAAGCTCCAATAGATTCTTTCTATTCAGTTCCACTTTAACAGCTACTCAGCACTCCTCTTCCTCCGAGGTGGCCGCCAACTTGAAGGCATGCCTTCAAGCCGTCAATCAAGTGAGGTATCATATACGCACAGATGACTTGTTGATGAGTGTCATTGAGTGTCCGTCTTTAAAGTTTACACCCTGCTGGTCCTATTTATTCGAAGCCGTGGCAAGAGAAGCAGCCAAGAAGCAGCGGGATATGACGTTCTCCGACTCTGGGCCGCAATACCAAAGCTAGCAACTCCTGCCCTATGAATACATTAATGGATAATGTACTTCGGACACGACGTCCAAGCTCACAATGACAACGAGTTATCAGCTGGAATTCGGAACATTTAAGTAATGAATTTAAAGACGCATCTGTAGTGTCTGCAATATCAATGATTCGCTCTAGATTACATTCTCAAGTAGATTACATGACGCCACTCTTACATTGTACAAACAGCTCTCAAATTTCAGCTATGGAGTAGTATGGGCAAAAGTTACGCTAGTTTTAAAACAAATATTCACCTTCAAGTAAAGTAGACAAGAAAACAAGAGAATGGAGAGAGGAAAGAAAAAATAAGAACGTCCCGAGAGAATGATTGAAATCATTGACATTTAACATTTAACATCTTCCATCCCGCTCCTATACTTCGTAGTAATGCTTACTGGGCAATAGCCATCAGACTTCCAACAAATGTAAGAATCTGATTTTTTTTATCAGAAACAGAAAAAAGACTAAATACGCGGGACTTACGAGGCGAGGCCGCACATCAACAATGTCCTCTGGTACTAAAAAATATAAGCGCATTCATCTTTCTCGCGATAGAGATGGCAAGTTTAGCTAGATATATGATGGAATAAATCGACCTAGTCACGATAATTAGAGAAAAAGAAAATGCTTACCATTCGCCCTCCTTTCCTCATAATCACCATTGTCCGCAACAGGGATAACAAGATTGGGGTCCACGATCCCTGGCCTAATCGCGTCCAACAAATCCAAGAAGAACAACCCTGTAGTGATTGAAGGATCCTTGAACGACCTGATAGGTTCTCACGGAAGGTTTGGCATGTTGAGCGGTCTGGTTGGCCCATTTAAGCATGTCTTGATCTGTCATGGGCCCGCCCGGTCTTGGAAAGTGATGAGAGGGTTTTCGTGATGTTCAATCTGAAAAAAAGTAGTCAATTAATAAATTTGATTATGAGTATGGGCGATGAGTCAACCAGCTCACCTCATTAGCTGCCAAACCAACCCAAGCACCAACGTCTTCTTCGCATCGACAATATCCGCCCCTTGGATACCCACCATGTGTAGCCCATTCTGCCTAGCGAGATCCACAGCGTAATTCGTGTTCTCCACAGCTTTGAACCTCGACAACGTGCTCTGGTTAGGTGTAACACCAATATCTGCTCCTTCATCGTCATCCGCACCACCACTCGCGTATGATGCCGGACCAGCACCCTCCTTGGGCTTTGAGACGCGCCGCCAGACGACGCTGCCAGGCACAATTTTGTCAAAGGCCTGGATAATGATCAACCCATCCCTGAGATTCTCAAACAGGTTAAATACACCCGGCTCGACACCCAACGAGTTAAGCCAAAGCGTGAACACTCTCGCCTCCCTCTCGCCCTCCGCATCGAAGTCCTCGACGGCGCCATAATCCTTCGCTTCTTGCTCATCCAGTGGCTCAAGCCCAGGATGGGTGTTGAACAGGTTCGCGACAAAGGCCAGATTCAGACGGGGGTTGCCTGAGACGAGGGAAGATGGGGTGAGGTACTTTCTGCAGCCAATCCTGTCTGCGTTTTGCAGCACTTGTTCTGCTCGTTGGCGGACATCGCGTGTTTGGAGGGGTGCACGGGAGCATTGGTCGGGTTTAAGTTGATTGAGGAGGATAGTGTAGTTCTCGCCGTCTGAAACGTCGCGACTGAAGTTGTTCACCCTGATGCGCAAGGAAATGGTCAGTATGATGTCCACGTTCCTGCAGAAAAGCAAACTCACCTGCGTTTCCATCCAGCAGCCTTGAGATGATAATTGAACCATCTCAGCAAAATCTGATCAGGGGTGAGCCTCAATAGATCATCGATAGTCTCGTCCTCTTCACAAAGCCTGTAAAGCTCCGGGTGAAGCTTGATATCGACCTGCGCCAACAAACCCCTCCTAATGATCTGCCAAATCAGACCCAAAATCAAATGCTCCCTGCCATCCGAGATATCCGAAGAGCCAATGTTGACAACAGAGCACCCAATACCCTTGGAGGAGGTGATAACAATGTTGTTGTTCTCAGTGATTTGGAAGGCGTTAAGGGGTTTCCGTGCTGAAGGCTTGTTGAGCACACGGGTGTCGATGGTGTCCGGGACGGAGTCGTTGATGAGCTTGGAGAGGATGAGACCGTCTTTGCATTCGTCAAAGAGCTGCATTGTGTCGGTTGGGATGGGGTAGCGATCTCTGACATCTTGATCGTTTTCGATAACCTGTAGAGCGCGTTGTGTAAATTGCCAATAGCGATCGAGATATCGGGGCGCGTACCAAGTTTATGTGATTCGTGAATTCCGCTCTCTCATCTTCATTGATCGTATGGCTAACATTCGCATTAGATCCCTGCACAGTAACCTTGCCCGCCTTCGTGGTAATGGCCGACTTCTCATGCGAGCGCAGCTTGACGTTGAGCTGCGGAAAGTGAGTCAAAACCGGGTACTCCGCTAACGATGCTGCGCATACCTCGACCCAATCGTCCAACTCGACCTTTCCACTAGCATCGACGCTGACATGTTTCAGCGTCTCTCTTGCAACATCGTACGACTGCCCACTAGCTTGCAGAGCATGCAATACCGCAGACTTGTCTACCCTCCCTGGGGTATCGGTATGCAGGTTACTAACGTGTTCAGGGTTGATGAGCACTGATAACCTTTCGTGAAAAGACTAAACGTACTTGAATCGATTAATGAGATCAAACATTTCATCCCGAGATACCTCAGGGTACTTTTTTTGCAGTTTGAAGGCCTCCATGATGGGTGTTTAGGAGAAAGCGTTGAGGTGTGCTCAGCAATGTTGCGATTTGTCTCCGATTGCGCCGATCTTATCTTGTTTGGGAAAGTGGCTGTGCTCTGGGCTATGACGTCCTGAACGTCTTGGACGACCTTCAAGCAATGGGGGACGAAGGAATTTGAAGGCAGATCTGGGTGCTCAGGTTAGTATATATACTACAGACTTGTGGTTGGCACTGCCATGCGCAGGGTTTCTTGGCGTCGCGCAGTGGCAGTACGGTCAGAGTGAATGATGCACAGTATGGTTCATTTTGACCCAGCTGCGTAATTTTTATGTTGACTAGCCCATGAACCTTCCAGAGTTGCCATGTCACCGCCTGTCAGGCTGTCCATATTCAAGATTGAAACAAAGGAAGTTTAACGACTGGACATTGAGTTCCACGGGATAACAATAAATAAGGTGCTACTGCAATTTGGGATCACCATCAATAAAACAAAAAAATATCAGTAGCAAGCAAAAACTCGCCAATAACGGAGAAGGATCGTCCTAGAACGCGTCGAATTATATCACCGATCTGACGAGCAGCATACTAGAGTAAGATATTAAATTTCAATGTGCACTTTTTGTTGAGGGCTTTTCTTGACTTTCGAGGTCAAGCCTAAAACGCGCATGCTATAACTAGTTGCGTGGAAAAGTATTCTGCTGTTGACTCTGATGGCCAACTCTCCTTTCTCTAGTGATTTTGAAACGGCGAAACGAAACTTTATTGCAGACAATAACGTTGGTTCCTATATTTGAGATCTGGGTTAATCAAAGAGAATAAGGGACAGTTAGAGTAATGAGAAATAAACGCGTTCGACGCGTCTAGCAGCGCAGGGAACCCATGGACCTGTCTGACGACAATGATAGTGATGAAGAGGGAGTCGGTCACCAATGTCACATCGACCTTCTGGCCGATTTGGCACTGTCGGGCCGTCAAACGGAGCCCGAATCCCGCCCGCACCACGCACGTGCATCAGTAACTTCAGAACACGAACTTCTAAAAAGCCTCCACTGCTTGCTCTATTTAGATTTTGTACAGTTCAGCATGGCAAAGAAGATCAACATAATGACTTGCTTACATCGCACTGTATCCTATTTAACACCATTGCCTTCTCGAAGCGTTCTGTTCTTTGCCAGGCCTCTTTCTTGCAGTTCATCAGCAAGATGGTTTTGTTCCAGCTGAGGAGTCTTTGGTTTACTACGCTTGTAAGCCTAGTGCTTCACTCTCAGATATATGTTCTAGCAATACCTTTCCGTCGTAAGTCTTAGGATTCACTCGTTATATTAACTTGTTTTTTATTCATTTCGTCTAGGAGACCAATCAAGTCAATCCGTTCTCAACCCATACCCAACAAAGCCCCGTTTAACGTTCCGCCCTGATGGCACCTTCAAAATTACCGTTTTCTCCGACCTCCATTTCGGAGAGAACCCATGGGATGTGTGGGGCCCGCAGCAGGACGTGAATAGCACCATTCTGATGAATTTGGTGTTGGGGGAGGAGAACCCTGATTATGTGTGAGTGGCATGTAGAAATACGCAGTACGAATACGTTACGGTTACTGACAAAAAGCTTTTGGTAGCGTTTTGAATGGGGACTTGATCACTGGAGAAAGTGAGCTTAGTTTATACCTATACGAAGGCATATGTTGAACCGCGTTCTTTTACTAGATACTTTCAGCCAGAATGCAACCAAACTGATTGATGAGATAGTCGCACCTTTGAACAAGGCCAAGATCCCTTTCTCTTCCTCTTACGGTGTAAGTAGTGTCTAAGTTTACCTCCTCTCCTTGGACCATTGTGAAGTTTCCTAAACTGACATGCACTATATATCCAGAACCACGACAATCAAGCCAATATAACTCATGAACAAGAAATCAAACGCGAGCTTCAGGTCGCTCCTCTGAGTTATACCCGGTTGGCTCCGCCTGGTGTTGGTGGTGTTGAAGGTCCAGGAAATTACTGGGTCCCTGTGTGTTTTATTCACCTTTTCACACCATCGATTTCTTGAGCTGAAAAGCCTGTTCTATGACGCTAGATATTCCGGAACAAGGAAGGTAAATTTTGGTCTGCTCACTGCTATGCTGAGCTATCTGACGAAAAATGAATCTTTTAGATCAAACTCCCATACTAGTTCTCTGGTTCTTCGATTCTCGAGGTCCGTCCCTTTACCAAGTAGCGCCTTCCCATCCAAACACTTTAACCTCATATCCTGCTCTTTTTTTCTCTAAAAAAATGGTAGGTGGCGTCTCTCCGAACCCGAATCCCGTCCCACTCCCAGACTGGGTCGACTCAAGCGTCGCAGGCTGGATCGAAAGTGAATCTAAGGCCATGGAAGCTTCGTGGGTCCTGCTGATTCCCGAGCAGCTATTGCTTTTGTTCATATCCCTCCGTAAGTCTAAAACTTACTGACTGGATTACCAAACGAACTGATAAAAAAACCCTTCCAAATTACGGGATTTACAGTCACTCCATTCAAGTCCTCCAGGCCGGGCTTAACCCAAACGTGAGCGAAGGATTGAATGGTCAGTTTTCTGTTTGCCTGGTGCCATTTCCTTCTCTCTTCTTATTTTTGATTTTTATTCCCCTTTTTTTTTGTTCACCAACAGCCGATTTCTTGGGCGACGGATCCGTGCAGGACTCCAGTAACGTCGACGGATCCACTGACTCCGGAAACGACCACCCATTCTGGGATGCCCTAAACTTGAATATTAAGAATCTCCACGCGGTTATCTCTGGACATGGTAAACACAAATTATTCCTAGATGCCATTATGACGTTTACATCTGATTTCGACTTACAGATCATGGCAATGAATGGTGCGTTCGAGAGCCGACCAAGGATGTTATATTCTGCTTCGACAAGCATTCTGGGTATGTACAGTAGATTTTTTCCATTGATTCGTCAAATGCTTAACAAATTCCTCACATTGTCTTTCTTAGATATGGTGGCTACAGCAGCGATGGCTGGGGCCACGGCGTACGCAACATCGTCTTCAACTCCCCTGATCCGACGGCGGGCGTTGAGACTTGGATCAGGCTTGAAGGAGGGAAGACCAGAGCAAGAGTGGTGCTTGATAATAATTTCGATCGGCCTGGGTGAAGCTTAAGATGAAGGGTAAGATTAGAGGCGAAAGTTTCTTGTTGTTTTTCCTCCCACCATCAACGAGTAAATTCAAAACAAAGAAATATTGCAATGCTTTTGTTTCTCAAACTTTCACAAATGGTCATTTCTGGAATGGAAATCTACTGAATGCATCCCCCAGACAAGAATAGCACCAGTTCGGAACTTGATGGATTCCGTGCTACTGTTGTACCTCACTCGGGAGTCCTTGGGAGTCCCGGATACTATTAGTATGTACTGCCGAGCCCACCTCCAAATCAAAGCCGGATTTCCAGGCTTCCCGCAGACGACGAAGAGAGTCCTCGTCGATATCTCGTTCATGTTGAAAATCGGACTGTAGAACGTTGAAGTGGATCTTCACAGTTTGTAGCCCTCGGCCAGCATTCTGAGAGTCGTTATGCAATTCAACAACTCTCGCAAGGTTCCGCCATTCAATTTCCTTGGAGGGGGATACAGTGATCTTCAAGTGCTCAAGGTTTGGTAGAAAAGCTCCTTGAGGGTTGGAGGCATTTTCTGTGAAGGTACCGGCAAGAAGAGCCAATATATCATTTGCTGCAACACTTTCTATTTCTGGAAAACATTCAAACTTTCGGAGAGATGGAATTTCGCGTAGTGAAGGGGTAAATAGCGGAAGCTTCTCGTACAAAATGGAGTATGGCTTGGAGATAGTCAATTCCCTTAGGAGACAAGAGGACCGCGCCAGGAAGTGCAAGACTTCCGGATTTAGTTGGTCCCATCCCTCGTAGGACAAAGTTTGTAATGATGGAAAACTGATCATGTTGAGAAGTTGGATTAGATCATTTGTGCTATCTTCGAGGATGAGCTCTTGAATTGCATGATGGGTGATAGGGACACTGGGTGCCGCATGACCAGCCTCAGGTTGTCTAATGGCAGATAAGGTGTAGCGTTTCAATTGTGGTGCTAGTGTGAGGAGCTGGAAGCATTCGTTAAGTCGAGGTCCTCTTAGGCGAACAGAGGTCGCTCGGTCCCAGTTGATGTCGATTGATTTCAATAAAGTATTGGACAAGTCAACTTCTGTTGGTCTTGCATTTGCTAATTTCAAAACACAGTCATCCAGTGGCGTATCTAGAATGGACAAGCGCAGTGTGTGGAGAGCGGAAGCGGATTGGACCTGGCCGGCGAAATAGGAGAAAGAGTCGTTATAACACTCCAGATCAAGTACGTGCCAGCGGTCTGAACATTGGACAATGTCTTTAATTATATTGCTGGCGGCGTCATGGTCCTGAATGTGCATGCCCTTGAATGCATACAAGCCGATCAATACAGGGACTCCTCGACAACGGTCCAGTTGCTCTCGAGCAAAGTCATATTTCTCTTGCAAATTGGGGGTCCCATTCAGTGTCCGAGATCCTAATCTTAAGTAGATTCCATAGGCGTGGCGTAGACAATGTTATACGTCGCCAAGCTTTGCAGACAGCACCTAAAACCACTGGAGGTGCCGCAGCCACGTTTTTCAAGTTATTGTCGAAAGGCAGAGGAGGCATGGAGAGCTGAAATATATAGGATATAATTTCCAGTGGTATCTTCTGTACCATATGATCGTGAGCCTGGTTGATCTTCGTCCGAATCTCGCGATGCCGCTCAAAAAGTTTCTCCACGACTTTCATTTCTTCTGCGATTTCAATTTCAACCTGTTCTAGTTCAAAGCAGGCTTGACACTGTTCGCTTTTATTCAAGGCGTAGGGATCTATCTTGCATGGTCGGTGTGGTTTGAAACGTCCGGCTTCGTTCAAATCGCTGCAGAAGATGCACGTTGCTGGGACTGAGATCGGGCCCTTTAAATTTAATTGGTAAAAGGTCAGAGATAATAAAGAGCCAGTGGATGGGATGGCCAACTTGTCGCTTTTAAGTAAGTGGTGCTTAGACGCCAGGTGAGAGTCGTCGTAAAAGAGCTGTGAGTGTGACAGACCGCTTGTTAGGTCACGAGTAAGGACAAAGGCAGCGATCCATTTTGACTATTACATAACATATTCTGCCTCTTATATCGAGATTTTTAGATTTCTTAACGACTCTCGTTGAGGGCGTGCTAGCCAAAAAGGCGTATTTTTCGGAAAAATGGGAATCTTAGTAGGTAGTCGCACCGCCATGTTATCCACTCAAAGCTATGTAAATTTACAAGCGCATGGGGTCCAAATTACTTACTGTGAGGTTTGTTCAAAAAATTTTCGAGTCCAAAATTCAAAAGCGGGTTTTAAACAGTTTTTCTGACACAGTATGTATCTGGCACATAAGAAGGATCCACCGGGGTCACTGGCAGCCTGAGGTAATATTATGATGTACTTGATGAAAACTCTTTCGAGTCCAGCTCGTCACATTCATTGAAGTCCAACAGCCCAAGTTCCACGAATAGAGTACTACACAAATGCCAAGAGCGCAAGCTCCTTGAGTCGGATACTTGACGGTACGACATGCCCAAGCCTAAGAACCTTGGCTTTTGGATCCTCAATTTCAGACACCCCTCAATATTCGAGCTTGAGTTCCTCTGACGATAGCGTAGTGTTACTTGGCTGCTTGGCATGTACTCTATATTTTCTAGACCGCTCCCGCCGGCGATGGCGCAAGGATGACGGGTGTGAGAGAAAGCGGATACAGGCCTGCCCACCTTTGTAGATCTTGGCGGAGCTCGGCCTCAAACCCTGGCCTAAATGTATCGAGTGGCGGTTATCCACCTTTCCTTTCCTTGAGTTGTGTAAGCCAAGTGATGCTGAGCGCCTTGGTATCACGATATTACGTCTCTCCAGTTGCAACGTGCATAAGCCAGCAGCTGCCAGCGGCCCATGTTCTGTCTAAGAAATCTCGAAGAGCAATGGAAGATCCCATGCTTGCGGCCTACGCTGCAATGAGAGGCATTTGATTCCACTGCGTAGTTTGAGCGGACTTGGCTGCGAGTAATGGACCCATATTTGATGATTTGAGACTAGCCTGCAGAATTGTTTTTGGTGTCTCGCGGAGTGCCTGATTTATGCCTTTTGGATACCGTGATTTTTCTTGAGAGTTCAGCCTTGCTTGGCCAAGTAGAAATCGCGAAGTTTCTCAATATTAAATGAGAAATTAGAAAGAGTAAAGAAGTTCCCATAGATCATTACAGAGGCGGTTCACGTCAGTCCGAGCGATTCCCAAGCATTCAGGAATCATGAAGTGGTGATACGAGATTGAAGAGAAATTTTGTTGGTCCGATGGACCCGAGCTCCGAGCGGCCATCCGTTCTGTCGCCATTGGTCAGAAAAGTTGCCAAGAGACCTGATTTTGGCAACACCACAAATAGCGGCGCAAGACTTTTTCTCGTTCACCGACTTTCTCGCTTCCCTCACCTCCAAACAGCCTTCGAGGCTCGTTTCTCCACGTCGTCCTCGTTGTTGACGTTCTTTACATCCTTCGAAACGAGGGTCTGAGACAACTTTTGGGACGCATCGAAATGGCCGAGTCAGAAAAGGTGCCCCAGGTTTCACCTACCAAAGAACGATCACCGACATCGTCAACGGTGGCCAGTAACGTTAACCAGGTCACCAAGGACGTGGAACATGGTGGAATGATGCGGACCACAGAATCACTATGGAATTATCTCTTAGCGGATGTCGATCCCGCAAAGTCGACAGCGCCGTTGGCGATGTATTGTTTTATGACCGGATACATGTACGTTCTACTCTTATTCTTGTATCATGCTATCTTCATTCTCTAATTTTCTTACAGAGATGCTATATCTTTCTCTGCCATCTTCGTCTGGTGTGGTTTTCAGACTGGTAACTTTGCGCAGGTGCGTTGTATGTTTCAAATCTGCTAAACATAACTAATAAAAACATCACCACAGCTGGCACTCGCCCTTGGTCGCCTTTTCCAAGGGCCCCCAGGCGCTCGAGACCTGACGTTCCACAAAGCAGATCAACAAGCCCTATGCTCGTTACTCGCTTTCAACGCCGGTGCCTTCGTAGGACGGATCAGCAACCACTACGGAGCGCATCGTCGCTTATGGCTCATCTTCGGCACCTTCCTTCAGGCTCTGCTGAGTATGGCTGGCGCGATTGCTTTCTGGAAGGCGGGTCAGGGGAGTATTGCCGATGCAAGGGATCTTCCTGTATGGACGAACGCCGTGAGCTTTGTTGGTGTTGCGTTCATGAGTGCGAGTCTTGGGGTGCAGGGGAATCTAGGGAAGAGGTTGAATACGCAGTTTGGGACTACTAGTACGCTCTTATCTCTTTCTTGTATCCAGGGTCAGGTGCTAATACAAAGCTGCTGCCCTATAGTCGTGCTAACCACCGTGTGGGTGGAACTAATGGCCGATCCAAAGCTCTTCAATATCGCCAATTCGTCAAAACACGAGACCATAGGCTCATCGCTGCCGTCGCGTTATTCTTGGGTGCATTTATAGGCCGTGCTATCCTGCAGTCGATAGGAACAGCCGGGACG
>JADNYJ010000543.1:0-21049 GCA_015501075.1 Gymnopilus junonius | reverse complement strand
TGCGATCCAAACTGAAATACACCTGATTCGTAAATCAAATATCATCATCATATATACAAGATTAATCCAGACAAGAAGCCGCTACGCTTTCGATGTGAGGGTAGTCAATCAGATTTATCTCCGTAGATTATGGGTATCGAATTAGACCCAAAAAGCAGATAAAAATCGCAACCCATAATGTAGAAGCTCATCAAGTCAACGTCATATGTCATGAACACCCTCGAGATCTCCACTGCGCGTACCAAGCGCGTACAAACATCACTTCTCTTCCTTCTCCTTCCCTTCCACTCTATGCTGAGCCTGCGAAGTATCGAGGATATTGCCGGAATCGTCCATACGCATCCTTAACAACAGATTAGTAAAGGCGATTTAATCAGGGGAAAGCGCAGTCATACAAGGTTTCGTCTGCAAGGTCGGTGTGGTTCTTGACACGTAAGTAGATCATGGGAAGGGCGAAGACTAAACCAGCTACAAGAAGTACCCAAGTTGAGATGAACATGTTCATGTACCTTTGAGCCTATATGTCAACACTAAAGCAGAGATTAGCCGTTTGTCACTTACGGTGTCTTGACTGCGTCTGCTCTCCATGCACCGGCTCCACCAGCTGACTGTATTGACTTGTCTGTATGAGGTTTTAGTCAGGGTGGGCATCGTCACGCGAGATGACAAGATGTAATCACAGAATCCAGCAAAATGGGCGAGTTTGGCTGGGTCATTTGACATGGCACCCATGATCCAATAAGCGGTAGTTTGCCACATAGCGTCAAGGAGACCACAAAAATGAACAACCAGATTCTTGGGACATAACCATGGTCAAAGATATCCATCTTCGAAGAATCAGGAGGGTAGATTCCCTTGTATATTGCCTGAAAAGTTTGCTTTAGTTCCACTTCAATAGACGGATAAACAGAACGAACTTTTGGTAAAAAAAGGCCCAGATATGGACAATGAAGACCATGGCGAAAAGAATGGTCCAGCCGGAAAAGGCGCGCATCCGACGGGAGATAGACTTCTGGTCAAGTAAGGCCCCAATGGAAATGGAGCCAATGATCTGCGACAACCAATAAACAAGGTTGTTCAAAGCACGAGCCCGGATATTGAACAGCGCGTCGTTATAATCGTTAAATTCTGAAGAAAGCGAAGTTCAACAACTTTTGCCAGTGGTATTCAACGAACTGGGCTTACGCCATGTGTAGAACCAATTTGAGGCCAAGAACATGGGGAACAGCAGGATAACCATAGGATCCGTGACCAGCGTCACCCAAAGCCCATAAATCTCGACTTTCCAGGTGGGGTGTCGGGGAACGATCACTTTGGTACCGTCGGTTCGAACGACCTTCGCTGGATCAGCCATCATAAAAGGAATGGTCACGCCGAGAAGAGTCAGGACAAGGAAACCAATCTAAGGGCCATCTTAAGCAGAGGTGTGTGAACACATTGTGACTTGACTTACATATGTTCCATTTCCGACTTGTGTGTTGATTTAGTGAAAATGAAATTTGTACTCGATCAGTGATGACAGACTTACCAGAGTTTGCCTGCGTGGAGGTATGATTAATTTATGCATAAACGTGCATGAAGAAAGCAAAACGCACGGTGGAGTGGAAGTTCTGTCCAAGAGGGACAGCAGCTCCAACAACAGCTCCGAGATTGAAGATAGCCCAGAAGATACCGATGAACTTGCCCTTCTGGTCTTCAGTTGCATAGGCCAGCATCAAAGATCCTTGAGCAGTCCAAAGCAGCCCTGCACAGATACCGAGAATGGCGCCCGCAGTAATGAGGAAAGCACCTGCATGAGGATGAATGTTTAATGCCCTATTGTTGAAATTAACGACTGGATTTAAAACGGACGAGGCGGATGCGACTGACAGATAAGCTCCAATGTAGAGTGAATAGCCGGTAATTCCGAGGAGAAGCGTAAGACGAGCACCCAGTTTGTTGTTGATAGAGCTACGAGTAAATATAAGGACATTGGAGGGCTAAATCAATTATTCTGAAATACCCCGAAAAGAACGCTCCAAATGCGAATGTCGCATAGAGAGTAGCGTTGGCATTTGCGCTGGTCGTGCTGTCGAGCTGGCCCCCTCCTCCCAAGCCGTTAAGGGCATTGAACAGCCCTAGTAAAATCCTCCTTTGGGTACCTTCCTAAAAAAAGCCCGATAATAACATACCTGGACCCATGAAGCACACGAATCCTAACATTACGACCTGTGTGATAGGGTGGTAATAGACACCTTTAATCCCAGTCGGTCGCTCGAACACAGCGGATCGATGTTGGGATCCATCGTCGCTGCTTCCGCTGTTGTAACCAGAACCTTTCTCTGCACGTCCGTCATGGTTGTTAAATAGAGGGCGAAGCGGATTTCGGGGGGAAAGAAAGGACCTGGGGCACTATCTTAAGGCATGTTGATTCAAGGTATTTCTGGAACATCGGAGCAGCTGACTGCTTCTCGACCTCGACTATCATGGAGGAACGAGATCACATCGTCGATTCTTCACCCCGCAGACCTCGTGGCCTTGTTACTAATTTCGAGCAAGACGCGTTATCCGAAGAAGATGGAAGCGTGCACGTAACCATATTTTAAGACGCATGCCCATTTGAACGCAATAATCACAAAAGCGTCCTCTTATATTGATCCAGCATGCATGCACTCGGAGACCGGTATTCTTTGGACTCGAACCTTTTTAAATTAAATTATGATTTGAGCTTCCAAGATTTAAAACACCGTACTAGGACGTACCAGATTCAAGTTGTACAGGCACCCTATGTCAACCAACATAAGATATTCCCTGAGCTTGTAGACGTAGCTGACTTTGCTGAAATCAACAGAAATGGCCAGGGAGCGGAGGACCTGGTCCGGATTATTCCTTCAGTACATGTTCATTCAGCTATGCGGATGCAGAGCATGAGGTAGTAAGGTAGAAGCCGAAATCCAGTAGCTGTTCCGGGGTTCGAATGACCAAGCGATATCTGCAGGACTATTGTCAAACTTATGGCCGCAATAGCAATGTTCACTATACAGAATCAGATGCCCCCGGATTTCGCTTCCAGTTTTGCAAAAATAAGGCACAAGACCATGGTGGTGCGGTGAAGCCAGTGGAAGCTTTAGTCGGACTTGTCCGGACGAGAGGTGGCTCTTCGGCGTCTTCACACGGTTTTTCTTTTCTTTTTTGGTTCTGTCAACCGACTACTTACTTTACGCCCAGATTCCGTTCAACTTTTTCCTGGCAAACGATGTCATATACGTGTTCACATACTATTTGTGGCTCTGTAGAAGAGGTCCCTGTCGCTCTGTTATCAACATCAAGCTATCGAAATTTGGCTGAGGGCCATGTGCTACCTGCATCAGCTTTATACGTCTCAATTATCCTTGTTTTCTGCTGGCGGTCGCCGTTATCTATGATGCTTGATACCTACAGAGCACCGGGCACAAAATTACAGAAGGGGTCCCATTCTTATATGTCCTCATGGCTTGATTTTTCAGTCTCTCAGCTCCAATGTACTTAAGTATGGGGCTCGTACGGAATCTCGTTCAGAAAAACATGACAGCTATGTGCTCAGGGTAGCTCCCTACATACGTATCTAGATGGTATGATATTGTCTGTCAGAACAATTGGTCGATATCACTATTAACCAATTATTCTGCTATGTATTATCACATATAGCAGCAGAATAGGTTCAAATCAGCCACATAGCTCACCAAGGTGTCCTTTCTATGTTTGTCCCTGGATTGCCCAGATGCGCGAATCAACTACTCATCTGAACGTCGAGAAGCCCTTGTGATCAGACGATCCTTCTTGTCTTTGGATTTTTTTTTTGCCTGACCGTTTTATGGACTTCCTTCCGAGTTCCGACGGGCTTGAAGCTCTTCGACGCTTCAAATAATCAACTTCCTCTCTTTGTGACGGGAATATTTTGGTCGATACGAAGGCCCAATACGAAGGCTGGCTGTTAGTTGTTATAGCCTTGTGCCTCTTGTCAGAAAATGACCTCAAGAACACAACCAAACGTCTTGTTAAATATTAATACTTCTGGTACCTTTTGGAAATCATCTCTTCGGACATTCTTCTCATGCCAAATTGGTTACCAAAAGTTAATTACACAGTACATGTCTCCTGTACATGTCTCCGCGTTCTTTATTATTATTATGGATGTGAGAAACGAATCTCCCGACACTCCCGGACGACAGGCAAATCTGCGTCTTTTTTTAAAAACTTTTCTTAGGCAAGAAAGCGAGAACATTCTAGCCTGCTTGTCGACTCAGATTCGCGGTACCTCTAATCTAGTAATAGAATGCCCAAGTCCTAGAATGCAAGCTTCGCCCAGGCAAATGCATAATTTTAGACAAGAGATCAAAAAGAATTGGGCCTTTTTGTATCAGAAGGCCCACAGCACAACTTCAGATAGCTGATAGAGCTTGATATATGACTTCTGTGGAATGTCAAAACTCTTTAGCAGATGAATTTCTGATCATCCAAAAGTTGCGGCATACCATCCTCAAGGCTTGCATGAATACGCGTTGCAAAATCGTTTATTACTCGTAAGAGGCATGAGAAAACCAGTCGATGAAACTAGGGATAAAGTACACCACTTATCAAGAAAGTAAATCACCCAGCTAGGTGATAAGACGACATTCGCAAGCATGGGCCACTACATTACTTAAAAAGAGACGGAAGAGTGCAAGTCTATGATTGGTTGAAAGAGGGAGTCGCAAAACAACCTGGGGGGCCTCACGAAGTAGATTATGAATAGCATAACATGTCGAGAGGAGAATGGAAGCCAGCAAAAAGAAGAATAGATTGGACGCGTTGTGGGTAGACATATCACAACTAGTGCAAACGTCTCTGCTGATAACATTTACTCTGTGTGAGAGGCGGGCTCTGGATTCGTGGTTGCTGGAGCGGCAACACGACTTTGAGAGCTTACGTTGGTGAGGACGGGTTTGATGACGTTGAAGTACGCGACTTGAGCGCCCTGTGAAGAAAGACAAAGGGGATAGAGTAAGCGACTTGTCCTGAAATTGCCAACGCGACGGAGGAAAGAGGACGTGGCACACGAGCCAAAGAAGAGAGACGCGCTCTTGAACCAGCCAAGTTCAAGAAGTAAAGGAAAGTGGCACGAATGATATGAGAAAGTGACATACGCGGAACCTGGGAGCTGGAGCCACACAATGAAGAGGGATTTGAAGGCGAAATACCAGGGGACATAGTAGAGAAGGACGCGGAGAGCGAAAGATTCTAGGAAGTTGAAGAATCCGAAGACGACCAGTAAGTGAGCCATTGGACGTCATCGTGGGGCGAAGGTGATTCAATGGCTTTGAATGACAAGTAGGCGGGCAAACCCCAGCCGACGAGGTTTGAGATGGGTGCAGCAAAGGCGTTGAAACTGTGGAGGAAGACGATGAAAGAAGACCGCCTAGGACGCATAGGTCTTGGGAACCTGTGTGCGCTGCTCAAATTGACGAGAATGGGATATTTGGAGAGCTGGGAGTACGGGTGAGTGAGTGGAGCTGAAGGAGGGGTGAAACGGAATACAATACTCTTTGTCGAGCTGGGCGTATGTAGTGTGCGGCCTTGTTTTGAGCCTGGACGAAGATTGGGTGCTGTTGGACTCGTTGAGCTGCGGACATGATGGTATTGGAGAGAAAAAGAGGAACGGTGGAAAGAGGTTGATATGGATGGTTGACACGTGTTGTTTCAGCGGTACGTCAGCAGCAACGCTCACTCCACGCCACAGCACAACCATGGGACGACTACGAGCACATAAAGGCGAGTTTATAATTCGAGCTGCAGTCTGCTCAGCCACTGATATCCTGCAGGCACTCCATTACTCCCTGCCCGCCTTCTCCCCAGCGTGCCCACTTCCCTGCTGCCTTTCGTCGCAGCACTCTTTCTGCTGCTACCTTTGCACTCGCCTTCTACTTTTCCACGTATGTGCTGTGCTCTAACTAGTCCTATGCATAATCTAACACCCCCCAGTCTTCCAAAAGACAACTTCTCGCTCAGAGAGCCCCTCGTCGCCCTTCTTGCCAGCACACTCGGCGGCTTCGGCATAGTCGCCCTCTTCTGCTCAGTAGGCGTATATGTGTAATCTAGTTGTTTACCCGCCATCCGTGTTTGCATGATGCACACTGCATATACCCAGTCAGCACGCCATCCCCAAAGATAGTAACTCCATACGTTGTAGAATACCGTCGATCCCTCGTCCGCACTCCGTAGCTGCAATCACAGTCATTTATATCTCTTTCCTGTTCAGCATCACACACGCGTACCTGCATCACTTTCGAATACGCCTCCAGGTGCCCGCAAGCCGGGCATTTTTCAGACACCTCCATCATAAATCACTCATCCTTTTCCGAGCAGATGAAAAGTCGCGACTCACCAGAGTGCCTTGATCCCCTGTTTCGTGAAGTTTCGTCTGGATTTTTCGTTTTTGCCTCAATGCTGACGGGAATGCTTCAGGTGCTGACCGCGTCGTGATAATGACGTTCTCATATGCTGAATGAAGCGTAACAAGGGCCAACCGTCAACTTGTGCATATCACATTTCAGGAGAATCGATGCCACTTACAACTCGCTGGCTCTTCACGTCCGCACTGATCGCATGCCACGAACGTCTCTCCGTCCTTAGGGAGCGAAAGCAGTGTTCCGCAATCGGGGCAGAACAAGAGGGAACCTGATAAAACAAGTGAGAACTTTTCTGAAAACAAATCAAGGACACCCTGCTGACCTACTTTGTGGGCGTTGAAAGACATTGACCTTTCAATTGTCGTTTTATCAATAGATTTGAAATTCCACCCTTCAGCGATGTGTGTGTGTCGCCTTGTCGCAGAAGAGTTGGACCGATTGGAAATTTCGCGCTTCTGCATGTCACGTGGACACCGAAAAACAAAAGCATTTCTCAAAATGGAAGGCAGTATCTAAGGTTGTGGAGACAAAAAGTACAAGGAAAACCTATACGATTAGCGCCCTCGTCACCAGAGCCTTGTTCTTTTTTCGCTCCCCATCTATCAACAATAGAGGTCAATCCATGTGCTTCCCCTGATCGATCCTCGTTCTTTTGTGTTATCCGAGTGGACTTCCTCTTCAAGCCCGTTTGTGGGTCCATCCTTTCAGTGACATATAATCTGCCCCTTGAGCCAAAGATGACTCCCCAGAACCCGAGCTTGCTGCTCTTTTCTTGCCCTCTTTTTTGTTCCTCCCCAATACCTACACGCAGTGCGTGCTTTCACGAACACGATCTACGACTCCTACAACGACGATTCGATCTTTCTTATCCTGCCGCCTACATAGCTCGCTCTCGTCTCACTTCGTTCTTTTTATTGCTTTCAATCACTCATCAGTTATCGACATGTCCTCCTCTCCTTCCAATACCACTCCATCCCAAGAGCCTACCCGTCCTTACATCCATGACCTCCTCTGCATCGTTCGTCGAGCCAACGAACACTACTCCAAAGTCGCTAAAGCCCTTCGCCACTCCCTTCGTCCAACTTACCATGCCCGCAAGCGCGCTCGATCTCTCAGGCTCCGCGTGAGCATCGAGGCAGCTCTTAAGCTTGATCAGAGGCAAATCAGTTCGGTTCCGCTTCCTATAATCGAGCTTGTTACTCCTCTTCCTCAAGAAGTCTCTAGAGCGCGCCCCATCCTGATATGCGAGATACCTCAGGGCGCTGACCAAGAGATAATGCTTTCCTCCGCGTCTGTGTATACTGACATTGTGCTGAACACACCCGCTTCATTGAAGGAAGTACCAACTTCGCGCTGGGCGGTGACAACTATAGACATCGGTGTCGATGAAGGGATTGTGGAGGAGGAGGGGATCTCATTCTCTTCGGACTTTGAAGACGTCAAGGCCCTCCCTTTTATTTCAGTTTCAGAGGCTGAGCGTGCATCGTTGGAAAGGAATGTCAGAAGACCATTCGCTGGCAGCGTCAGCGACAAACATAGCCAGGGCTTGGATGTTCCGGTTGACGTTGACCGCTTCAGTTGGTCTTCTTATCTCAGTTCAGGCTCTTCCTCTTCAAGCACCTCCAGCGGGCCTGCAACTCCAGTGAGTCTTTTTCCACTATGATTTTTTTACCCAACTGCTGAACACTTACTTCAGCATAGCACTTACAATATCCAGTCTCATTTGAACTCAAATGCGAGTATCAAGCGCAAGTCAAAGGTTTCCGATGTCGATCTTGGCGCCACTCTTGAAAAACGCCCCAAGGTACAGCTCTGTTTGCATTATCACCATTCTCCAATCCTGAACCTCCTTTTCCAAGTACGCACGGAAGTCTTGGGTAAACGCAGCGACCAAAAGGATCATCAGGAAAATGCCCACCGCTGGTAAATGTTAATTTTACGCACGACTACTGAACTAAGGCCTGCCCTTTCACCACCAACCCCTTGACATCACTCACGCTCACATCGACGGCATGAAGGCCCTTGCCTTATAACGATTTTGCATGCTCGATCACCGTATAGCCAACCGTATATGCACAGTATTCGACTCTGTGTTGAATTGGACAATTTCTCAAGGACTCTCATTAGTATTCCTCAATCGTCGAGATACTTAGACTATTCTTTCATTAATGGTAGCCATTAATATATCCCTCCCCATATTAATGAATATCTGGCGCGCATTTCTATCCTGTGAATCATGATTATGGGCGTCGCTTGATGCATTATCTGGACTGTGGTACAGCAGCAGATCCTGCAGAATTTGTTACTACTTCAACAATCCCTCCTAAGAATACTTAAGAGGACGATCTGGGAACTTTCGACATAGAACTACTGTTTACAAGGTATCTTACTAGCGATTGGAATTGGTATACTGCAAGTGATTAGGGTATTTTTTTGCGCGGAAGAGAACCAGTAGGAGAGAAAAATTAGAATATAGTAACCAATGCACCATCGTCATATCCACCAAGGACAGGGCCTTCGTTCCGGGACCATTCTTACCAAAAGTGAATCCAACCCATACCCCTCTTCCAAAAGATTCGTCCTTGTCCTTGACCCGCTCGATGTTCATCTGCTTTTCTTTTACCTCTGCATACTTCGCCATGTCGTCCGGGGATGAGAAATCATCATAATAGCCTGTGTCAATCTCGGAGTCCAATGCAGGGACGAAGGGAGCGCGGACAGAGCGGAGGTCGTCCCATTTTACGGTTTTGAAAAATGGATGCGTGGTGACCTGAGATAAGGCGGAGTACCGTACACTGGCATGGGCGATCAGGCTATGTAAATGGAAGTTAAAAGGTCATGGACGGTGTCGGCGGATTGGTAGTAGATAAAGTAACAAACCGAGTTACAGCATCCCATGCTACATCACTTAAATTGAAGATGAGATCCTCTGGTTTGTCATATTCTGGTCGACGAAGGACTTTGGTCCAGTTCTTGAGGTTTGTCCACGTTTCCTCAGGTGTGCTGCCACTGAAAGGAGGGAAGCCGGCCAAAAACTCGAAGAGTATACAGCCAAGGGACCAGAAGTCGACCGAGTACGTATATGGTTTACCTCGTAAGACCTCTGGGGCCTTTCGGAGCATTAATGTCTTTACATGCAACTCAAATGTAACCATACCATATAGTCTGGGGACCCGACAATGGAATCTGCATAGCGTGGGTCTTCATTACGGATAGACCGATAAATGGATCGACGTTCGATAGTAGAACGGTGAATAACTTGATTGTCTTTGACCTTGTCCAGCTGTAAAAGTGTCTCTTCACTTCTATGACCTCGAACAGATAGAAAAAACATACCTTAACTTTCAATGATTCTATGCGTTTAGGGTTCAAGGCCCCGGTAGCCAGTCCGAAATCAGTCAATTTAACATGGCCAGTACCATCCACGAGGAAATTCTAGGTCTAGATTAGTAAAAGAGGCTTATGCCAACTGAAATTTATTCATACTTCTGGTTTCAGATCACGATGAATGTAACCGAGTTTATGAAGCTCGTTTATAGCGGCGAACATTTCACTGATATAAAATCTCGCATGTTCCTCTTTCAGAACGCCCGAATTATTAAGGAGAGTACGAAAGTCGCCACCGGGGACATATTCCATTGCGAGATAGACATGCTCCGGGTCCTGGAAGGCGTACAGCAAGCGAACCAACCACGGCGTTTTCGTGGCCGTCAGAATATCCCGTTCAACGAGTACATGTCGAATCTATGGACGACCTTAGAAGACGTTTCAATTTCAAGAAGTAGAAAATGCTTGCCTCATCCATTTTGAATAGCGTTCGTTTCCTCATTTTCTTGAGTGCGCAAACTTCACCCGATTCCTGCTTTCTAGCTAAGAAGACCTCCCCGTAACCGCCTTGTCCCACTTGGGCGATAATATGGAACTGATCGACTTTGAGTTTCGTTCTACGCCTTCGCAAGATAACTCGTTCACGCCCGCAATACGATTTGAATTCCTTCGAGTATTCGGCACCTTTCAAAATACGAGAAGCAGTGTCTTGGTCAAACTTTGCACGGCGCTCTTTCCGCGTAGCTATGTATGCTAACGTCTGAAAGTAGTAATCCAAAAAGTCTGCAAATTAAAGCGTTTTAGCAATGATCTGACGATAGGTCGTTGGATCGTACAAAGCTGTGCCACCGTCGACTTCCGCTTCACTTCACTACTTTCTAACAACCCGCGTTCCCAAACTTGGAATCCGTTTTGCTTGATCGTGGTACCACCCCTAGCCGTTTCCATCCTGATGTCGTCATTGAGATGATTTCCTCTCGCCGTGGCCATGCGGATGTCGCCGTAGCTTTGAATAGAGGTCAATCCTTTGGCGGTTTCCATATGCACGTCGTGATGATATGACGGTGAAGCATAGTTCGGGAGTCCTGATATTTGTTTACTAGGGGAAGGAGGACCAGCTAGAGACGGGGTTGGCGGCATGTTACCGGCTAGGCAGATAACAGACAGGAAGCAAAGGAAGAGGTTATATTGCAACGTTGATAAAGTTGGAAACAGGTTCAACGCGGAATCAAATTATGTCACATGCATACTATGACATCCGGCCCAGTGCACCGTTACTTACACGGCGTAAATACCAGTACTTATGCATCCCCCTGGTATTCCCATGGGAATCCCCGGGAATCCCCTGGAATCCCCAGGACTCAAAGGGAATTAGAAGAAATATGGACATAATTGATACAATTTAAGGTCAAGTTGTGATATTACACTATAATACACTTCTTTTACTACAATTTCACTCTTCAACACCTTTATTCAGCATTTTCTTCAACCCTTTCATCCAATCCAAGGTCTTCATCTTCATCTTGTGATTGTTTCTTGTGCTTCTGTTTTCGTAAGACATATAATGTATGATAAAATAACATAGCATGAATAAACCAATTGAAGTTCCCAGGTGTCATTCATTTTGCAATAGATTGGAAGCCACCTAACCAAGCATTTAATTGTTTGCATACCTTAAAGTCTAGTCAGTAATATGATTACTTATAAAGTAAATAAGACATCTACCTGAGTATTGAAGGCTCGACGTCCATATGGATGTCCATTTTTGTCAATCTCCACAATCACAAGATTTGGTGCACTGCCGTTTGCAGGTGAAGGATTGCAATAAGTTCTGCAAAGATAGTCACTTGCTCGGTGGTTGATATAGTGATATGAGTCAACAATAAATCAAGTTGTCCTTTTCCAGATTTCCCAACTTCCATTTGTTACTGCAGTTGCAAGAACTTGACAGCCTTTATCAATGCAGACATAGTCTGGACGGGACTCTTCAGTTTCATAAACTGAGCCTAAAAAGTTGAGAATGTTTGTAGTTGACTCTGATCTTGCAAACTTGGTCCAGGCTATAACAACTCCACAAGGGGCACAGATTGTCTCCACACAATAGAAGCATCCAGGAGTGAAATAGTTGGCAGTAGAGGTGGATCTGAAGCAGGATCATCATGACATTGTATAGTGGTCCCTCTTTGCCTTGGCTGCCAACTATAACTTTCTGCAGGGGCTGGAGCATCCGCCTAACACCAGATTGGACATGCTGAGCATTGAACTTTTTGAACTTGTCCCACTGAGGTTTGTGAAGTAGACAGGCAGAAGTTCCTTCAATCCTTCAGTTACTGCAGTCACAAACCAGACACTGCATTCCAAGCTGGATCTGATGCTGGTCACAAAGTGAGCCACCTCGCGCATCAGACAGATCATTTGTGCAATTAGGATAAGCACAATGAGTCGGACCCATAACAATTCCATCTAAGACCACCATCTTGACAAACTTCTTGGTATCATCAGATGTTTCCTGAGTGCCAGAGAATGGAAGAGCTTCAGTCTGAGTACTGGCCAATTGATTGTTCAGAGCTGGAACTGCTTCTGCATTTTGATCAACACCAGCAACTGCTGCAGGATTGTTGATTAAGGAGTTATTTGATGTTCTATGAGGCTGAGTGCATTCTGAACATGAGTGTTGATCAGCAGCTCTGATTATCCCTCTTTCACCTAGAATTGAAAATGCTCCAGTAGTGACATCCTTGATAGGCAAGTTGTCATCTAGCTCAAGATCAACAGTGGATTCCTGAGCAATTGTATGAACTGATTCCTGAACAAAAGCTTGCCAGATCAGAGCTCAGGAGACAGTGACTGAAGAAGTTTCAAAGGTGTTGTTCCAGAATTCAGCATATGCTGAGGCAGAAGCATGGAAATTGTACATCACATTGACTGCAGATGTGGTGAAGATATGGTCCACTCAAAAGTTTTGTCCAAGCTTGATATAGTTTGCTGAATTCAGATAAACCCTTTTCCAAGAAGGAGAAGTACTTGATGAGTTATAATAGCACTCATGATCAGCAGAGTAAGATGTGTTACAGTCATTGCACTTTCCAGTGAGGACTGGAACATTGTTGTGAACTGTATGCCCTTTGACCAGTGTTACAAGAGGAATATCACATTCCTGTGTTGCTTGAAGCAAGGATCGAGGTTTGCATGATGATGTTCGGCATACAAAAGATGTTGAACAGATTATGAGAACAGGCCGGATCTTTTTGTGGGATACAGGTTGAAGTCTTCCTTGGTAGTCACCTTGTTCATCGTAAGGTGACAAAGAAAGACCTTCTGCAATGTTGTCCAGCTTTTCAGCAATAATCCTGGTTTTATCCTTCTTGGTGTCTACTGCATCATTGAATTCTTGATCAAAGAATAGTGTTGATGTCTGCCGCTTTCCAAGATGGTCCAGAAGTCCATTAACCAGTGGAATGATCCAGCTAGAGACTTTGACCCTATTCTCCCCAAAGTATACAGGATGTTGTTGGCGAAAATGAAGGTTCAATAAGTCAATGGTTGTCAGTCAATGAAAAAAGAACTGTTAGAACTGTAGCCAATGAGACTTCAGATCCCAAGTTTGACTGAATGAGTTTGGAGAAGTCCTGGAAGAGAATGTTGGAAAATGGATCCTGAGTCAAAGAAGCATTCACAGGCAAGGCAATAGCCAAGGCAATGAACAGCCAGACAAATATGCGTTGATGGGCAAGCAAAGACATAGCAATGCATAGAAACCCAAAACATGTCATCATAATTCTGAGCAGACTACAATACAAATACAATGTTTAAAACTAGAAAGTGTCAAGTCCAAAAAGGACTCACTCCGATTCTGAATCATCCTTTTTTGCCTTCTTCTTGGACTTCTTCTTCTCAGCAGGCTGATCCCGATCTGACCACTTATCCTTCTTCTTTCCCTTTGGACTTGCTGTCTTCTCCTTTGTAACTTTGCTGCTTTCCTTTTTGTCCAACCATTTCTTCAAGTCCTCAAAGCCATATACCTCCTGCTCCACCCCCCAGACCTCTTCATCATCCTTTCGATCCTTGTCTAACTTCAGCCAAGCCAGCATATCCAGATGTTTGACAGCCCTTTGGAAAAGTGGTTGCCAGGAGCGATAATACTGAGTTTTCCCAATAAAAATGCCATGAAGTCCTTGAAGACCAGGGACCAGACAGGCCTTGGTGCCAGATAGAGTGCCCAGTCATGATCATTAGACAGCTTTGAGACCTGCTCCATTGCCTCAACAATAGCTGTATGCTTCTCGAAAGCTGTCTGAAGGTTTGCAGGCTTCAACAGTAACTCAATGTCAATTCCAAGAAACTCGAGCAAAGCATGCTGATCTTCCAAAGGAATTCTGGTATCTTCACCAGTAGGAGTTGTCAGAGTAACAGGTCCTACAGTTGGTGAAGGAGACCTGGATGACTATGGCGAAGTCTCTGGAACTGAAATGTGAGATAAAGGTGATACAGATCAAGAACAAGAGTGGCGAGTATGAAAGGATGGAGGTACTGCAGAAGCAACAATATTGGATGGTGCTGAAGAAGGCTCCCTAGGGTCATGTTCCTGCTTGAAGTTAAATATAACTTCAATGTACAGATGAATCAACTTACTACCAAAATATGAAGTTTCGGTTCTCCTTCCTCGACAATCCACGAACAGCGACCATCTTCTGCAGTAGCTACCTCAAAGTGGCCAAGCATGTCCACTGCTTCTTATCCAGAAATAAACATGAGAATTATTTCTGAAATAGCCCATTAATTTATTACTCAGAGATTGTAACAAAGCTTTATGCACTGTGCATCGGAGAATACGATCGAGCTACATGTCTCAGCAAAGGACCCATTGATATGTGACATGGTGCTCGAACTTTGATGACACTTGACTCATTGATAGTCAAAGTGCGTGGCGGCTGGTGAACAATAGTGAGGTCAACATGGCCTTGAGCTAAGATGTGGTCCTCAGCAGCTTGATCAACATCCCCAAAGTTGAGGACATTGCCAGCTGCATGACCACATGCAAGTCCACCAGTTGAGCGAGATGAACCATTCACAGGATACTCTATCTCAGGTGGGGCAAGATTGGCAAGGTCAAGGACTATATTAAAGATATAAAAAGTAAATACAAGAAAAAAAAGTAACAATAATAAACTAATACCATTGGGGGTGGCACTAGCACCTGCATCTCCCAGGGGCAAGGTAGTCGTTGTCGATATAGCCACTGCAACAAGAGTAGTGGTGGTGGTGGTGACACCCTCTCGATGCAGCAGCAGCTGTGGAGTTTCTTTGGCAGCAGTCAGTGGGACCTTCGCACAGAGAGCAGTTGCGGCTATGCTCTCCTGCTCGGGTGGTGCCATGGGGTGATCGCCATCCCAATCAACGCTAGCAGATGGGGGCTTGATGATGATGGCTAGAGGGAGGGCCAATGCGGAGTGGGGCACTCGCGCTGGCCGTCTCTGTCCCGGCATTGTCCCTTGTATGCTTCCCCTTCCCTTTCTCCTCCTTCCTGTCCTCCTCACTCCCATCCTCATCCTCGTCCTCACTCCCACCCTCATCCTCCTCACTCCCTCCCTCCTCCTCGTCCCCACTCCCACTCGATGTCTCCATGGTGGTGGTCTTGTCACTGTTACTCTCATCATCATCGCTTTCATTGTCATTGTCATTGGCGTTGGCAGCCTGACCCCTTACCTTCTTCAATGTCACCTCTGGCTCACAATCTGCACAAGCACGGCTGCTCGCAACAGTGGGCGGAGGGGGAGGAAGAAGGCATTGGGGTCCTGGGCGCCATGCACGGGGGGTGCGATGCTCATTTGGGCATCTACGAGATGCTGTTCAACACTAAAAAGAACTGTAATTAGTTTTTTCAAATAAAAAGGAAAGGGGGGGGCTTATGGGGTGAGATGGGAGGGCATGCCCTGTGCATGAGAGGCGCCATCTTCAGTGTCTCGCTCTGCATGCTTAGTCCTGTGGAAACAAGGGGAGTTGGGGTTAGTAAGATGGAAGGAAGAGGGATTGGGGCACTCACTTGGTGTGCCCTTGCCCTTTCCATCCTTTCCCGCCCTGCTATGCCTTCTTCTCCTTTGCGCCCTTCTTACCCTTGCCCTTGTTGTCCTTGGCCTTCATAGCAGTGGCATCATCATCCTTGGCCGTCTTGGCCTTCTTCTGTGGTCTGTCACTGGCATTTGACTTCCCGCACTTGCATGTCTTCTTTGCCTTGCGCTGGTTGGGCGACGCGGTGGCTGGGGGATGGTGGTGGCATTGGCAGCATCGGCATTGGTATCGGTGGGGTGCGCACATGTCGAATGATGAAGGGGGGGGTCAGTGGTCGACATGAGGGGTGGGGAAGGGAGGTGGAAGTGGGAAGGAAGATGTGTGATGTGGCAACACCACTCGTGGGTTGAGTGTTCAGAAAATGCCGAATTTTGAGCGGAGTTTTACTGGATGATCGGCGTCACATTGGAGTTATATCTGTGATGACGACATCACTCTGGTTGCCCGGGGATGCCCGGCAAGCAGCCCGGTGTGCTGTAGATCATTTTGAGGACATCTCATGTGATTGTAGACCCTTTAATTAATGTTTGACTATGTAAATAGATTAATTAACTGTACTTTTGTTTGAATTCCAGGGGAATGGTCCCCGGGACTGCCACGGGTGCCTGGAATAGTGGTGTTTGGACCTGATTTATTTGGCAGACACACCAGCCAAATTAATTGGATTTTTTGTCCAGGGGAATGAGGGGGATTCCTGGGGATTCCCTAGGGAATCACAGGGGGATCGATAAGACCTCGCCAGACAGGTGTGTGGGGTCAACATTCCTTCCCACAGTGCTATGCTCACATTGGGTGTGGACATCAAGGTGGGGGTTGTCGAGATGGGTAGGTGGTCATGACGATGCCTGGCCTCCAGTGCTGGCTTCGTCAACCTGCCAGGAGTCACTCGCATGACAAGTAGAGGGTGGGGGCAGTGGTGTTGTCCTCATTGTCCTCGCTGGCCCTGTCATCCTCACTGGTGCCGTCATTGTCCTCGCTGGCCCCATCATTGTCCTCGCTAGCCTCGATGATCTCCCTGCCTTTCCTCATTGACCCTTTCACAACACCAGGCTTCGAAGCAGTGCATAACATGCTGCATTCATTGCCCTCATCATCTGCGTGACCTGCCACAGTGTCGTTGGTGCTGTCTGGCACATCCTCGTCATTGTCTGGTGCCTCGAAGGTCATGTGCTGGCGTTTTCGGTAACGGGCAGTGGTTCTCACAGTTCCTGCCTTCCTCGTGCCTGCATTGCACTGGCAGTGGGCCTGGCTGGTCCATGCATCATCATTGGGCCTTTGGGTGTCTTTCTGGCTATGGCTCAGCTTGTTCGTGCTTTCCTGGATATCTGCGCATGCGCACTTCTGCATTTGAGGTACACTGGGCCCGGCCATGTGCTAGACTGGGTTTCTCTCATGAGATCTGACCATGATGTGAGCCCAAGGAGGCTTGCATTATTGACAGTGGGCTGTGGGTGTGTTGACAGTGGCTGGGGTGGCTGACAGTGAAGGAGGGGAGGGCTGACAGTGGGGGAGGGAAGTTGACAGTGGGGGAGGGCAAGAAAGGAAGAATGAAAGGAATCAACTGCTTACACATTCAACTTCAGAGTTTGCCATGATATACACAGACCAGTCAGAAAACTGTTCCGATTGGGAGTGGCATAGCATCATGGCTGTCCGGCATCTCTGGCAATGCCCGCAAATTGACCTTGGGCAGCATCCTGGGTAGGCACTGGCCTGGATATTGTCTGCATGGTTGATTTCTGTGCCCGAGATGGCCGAGAAAGTGGCCCCCTGCTTCAGTGACCTGAAATGGTCTGCCTTCAGTGGCTAACACAGTATGCATGCATCCTGGGCTATTGGGTGTGGCTGGCAGGCCCCCTTCTAGTGCTCTTCCATCACTTTGTTGGACCCCTCCCTTTGGTCAGGGCATCAACGAGAGTATGGGTCCATCATTTGGTGGTCCTAAGTTGGCCCGCGGGAGCCAGTCTTGCACTAGGCATAGTTTAATGGTAGTGTACTTTGGGTGTATGTATCACTGTGACTGGACTGCTTTCGTGCACTGGTCCATAAATCCTCAATTTAAAAAAAAAAAAAAAAAGATGGCTGAGAAAGCCCTGAGAACACAAATAAACCATAGAATCACATGTTTTAAGATATTTCAACATGTGTCATAGTCAAATCACATGCGTGACATGTTTCTGAACCTGCCCTAATGTGACTTGACACATTTTATGTGTGACTAACCATGTTTTAACATGACTTGATACATTTCATGCATGACTAAGCATGTTTTAATGTGACTTGATGCATTTCATGTGTGACTGACCATGTTTTAATGTGACTTGATGCATTTCATGTGTGACTGACCATGTTTTAATGTGTTTTCATATGTTTTAGGTGTGACTGACCATGTTTTAACATAACTTGATGTGTTTCATGTGTGACTGACTATGTTTTAATGTGTTTTAGGTGTAGTTGACTATGTTTTAATGACCCCCGACAAGCTGATGTCAGGGTGCTCTGTCCCCGGTCCTCTTGGCACTCTTTCTCGCACCAGTGCTGAAACTTTTCATGCAGAATGAGTCGGTTTCTGATACCACTCTGCTCTCCTATGTCGATGATGGCACCCTCATTGTGCAGTCAAAGACACTCAATGCCAACTGCATAGCCCTGAAAAGATCCTATGCAGTGATCTTCGAACTCTTCACAAAGTTCACCCTCGCTCTTGAGCATGACAAGACAGAGTTATTCCATTTTGATCATTCTCACTCTGAGTTCAATCCGTCCATGGATCTAGGGTATGCTCCCTACACTCGTGACAAACATCTGATGCCCAAGCCATTTTGGCGGTACTTGGGTTTCTTCTTTGACCAGAAATTGACATTTCATGAACATGTCTGGTACTACTCCACCAAGTCCTTCACCACTGTTAAGGTGATGTGGATGCTTGGTAACTCATCCAGGGGGCTTACGCTCATGCAAAAGCATCTGCTTTACAGGTCTTGTGTGTTGCCTATTGCAACATATGGCCTCCGGTTGTGGTTCTTCCAAGGCACTAAGTGCCAGGGGACCATCAAACTACTGACCAGCATGCAGAGGCATGCTGCACTCTGGATTACCGGTGCATTCCGCACCTCCCCTACAGGGGGGATCAAAGCCCTAGCTGGCCTGGTCCCCATCCACTTAGTCTTGAAACATGCTGCCACAGTAGGTGTTCTGCATATGGCGGCCCTCTCGGACACTCATCCAGTGTGCTCTCTTCTGAGTGCACCCTTTTCCAAAGGCGTGAGTCCTCACCCTTGCTCTGCTGCTTTTATGATGGCCCCACAACGCGCTAAGGTGTGGGGTACTGTTATGGATGTTGATGACATGCTCCATGTAGTCAGCAAGCCGCTGGAGCCCTTTGCTCCAGAAGCTCGTCCCAGTGGGTGATTCCTTGAGTTACATCAGGGAATTCGCTTTGATATTACTCCAGCACCCAAGGATAAAGTTGGGCTCAGGCACAAATGGTTGGACCACTTCTGGGAAGCCTCAAAGCGGGAACCATCCACCCTGGTTTGTGTCAGCAATGGGAGTCGCCCCACTGATCGGAACAAGCAGGCTATTGCAGCTTTGCTTGTATTTTGCCAAGATGTTGAGGTGCATGCATCTCGCTACACAGCTGGGAGTGCTCTGGCAGAGGATGCTGAGCTTTACTCCCTTCATACTGCAATTGTCCGGGCCTGTGCCATGGATAATTGTGACTACATTGTTATCATGTCAGACTCCACTAAGGCTTTGGGGAGTCTACTCGATGCTTCTGTGCATTCCGGCCAAGCTCATTCCTTGGCCGTTATCCATGCCCTTACAGAGTGGTGGACCAGGGGTCCTGGCCACCACATCTCCCTTCATCATGTCCCATCTTCTTTGAAGTGGGGCATACACTACCAAGCTCATCTCATGGTGACTGAGCTCTCAGTAACGGTGGGGCCTAATACGCCACACTCACTTGCCTCACTGCACAAAGCGGCTGATGATAATCCAGGGGAGGGCTGGAAAGAGCTGTTCCAGCAGCCCTCGTACTCAGGGCGATAGTTTCTGTCACTCACCAACCTTGATGGGGCTCGACTTGAACCATGGGCCAAATGAGGTGGCCCTTGGCTTCAGTATGCTGGCGGTGACTTGACTTTCTTTACCAGGGTCTCCCATGCCATTACCAACCATGCTCCCATTGGGGAGTATTACTCTTGATTCAACATTCCTGAATCCACCAGTTGCGAGTGCGGCTACCACACCCAAACTTGTGACCACTTATTCTGGACGTGTCCCCAACACGACCATCATGACTATCCAGTTCGTCTGGATCAGCTCGTTTCCTTCTTGAAGGCTAACCCCACGGCATTCACCTTCAACTGCCCTCCTCAAGGTGTCAGATAACTTGGTCGGGCAAGGTAGGCGTTGTTCCTGTTGGCTGGATTCATCGGTCTGGGGTGCGCCCAGAACAGAGTCCTAATACTTGGCGGGCTCCGGCTTTGCTGGGTTGAGGGTGGGGGTCTGGGTTCTGGAGCTTCGGCATTATCAACAGACAAGTGTGGCCCCTGCTTCGGTGACCTGAAATGGTCTGCCTTCAGTGGCTAACACAGTATGCGCGCATCCTGGGTTGTCAGGTTTGGCTGGCAGGCCCACTGTTTTGTGGTCCCAAGTTGGCCTGCGAGAGCCAGTCTCGCACTAGGCATAGTTTAATGGTAGATTACTTCGGGTGTATGTATATCTGCGACCGGACTGCTTTCGCGCACCGGTATATAAATCCTTGATTTAAAAAAAAAAAAAAAAAAAAAAAAAAAAAGACTATGTTTTAATGTGACTTGATGTATTTTATACATGACTGATTTTGTTTTAATGTGTTTTCATGTGTTTTAGGTGTGACTAACTATGTTTTAATGTGACCTGATATGTTTCATGTGTAACTGACTATGTTTTAATGTGACTTGATATATTTCATGTGTGGCTAATCATGTTTTAATATGTTTTAGGTATGACTGATCATGTTTTAATGTAACTTGATATGTTTTATGCATAACTGACTATGTTTTAATATGATTTGATGTGTTTCATGTATGAGTAAGCAGGTTTTAACATGATTTGATGTGTTTCATGCATGACTGACTATGTTTTAATGTAACTTGATATATTTTAGATGTGACTATGTTTTAATATGACTTGACATATTTTAAGCATAACTGATCATGTATTAATATAATTTGATGTATTTTAATTGTGACTGACTA
>JADNYJ010000542.1:0-21062 GCA_015501075.1 Gymnopilus junonius | reverse complement strand
TGAATAAGGATGCTCAGTGAAATGGCGTGTAGATTGAGCTCGTTCGGATTTCTGAAGGACGACTCCTTATCCTCTTCTGCCGCTTTCCAGAACGTTTTTAGCGATCGCGTGAAGATCCTAAAGAATGAAAAGGCTGTAGAAGGTGAAGATAAAGATAAAGACACTGGACATACGTCTTCTTCTGAAAGCTGACAAACCTGATCCGGGTTTGGCGAATAGTAAAAATAAGACCCAAGTGTATACCGAACTTGGTTTATCAAGACGGATCTCCAGCATCGCCTCGACCTGTCAGGCAACTTTCGTAAGTGGTGTGTCCCAAAATACTTGATACTACACTTCAAACACTTGTCTTTCGTAGAAAGGCTAAGAAATCACTAATACGCTGAATTAAGCCAGCAGTATAAAAATCAAGGATGATCTCCTTAGTTATTGCAATCGCATCGACTTCTGCGTTACAGAATGCCCTTCGGAATGGAACCTAAACCAAGGGTGGCAGATGATAACGAATCTCAACAATCGTCCACCTTGAAAGTTCCTGACGACGGCGGGTCCACGGCTTGGCTTACTGTTCTGGGAGCGTAAGTACTATACCTCTTCATCAATGCTCTTTAATCGAACTGAGGACTTCCATCAGGTGGCTGGTTATGTTTTCGACTTTTGGGTGAGAACGTCTTCGTCGCACTGTCGCGTCATTGTCCTTACTTGATCTGGGGGACAGGTACCTCTATTCGTTCGGTGTTTACCAAGGTCAGTCGATGGATGCCTTGAGACGTGAACTTATCTGATGATTGCCTTTACAGACTTCTATACGCGCTTCTTCCTATCGACTCATAGTCCAAGTAAAATTGCGTGCGTCCCCGACCTGTTGGATTTGTGCTGCAATTCGAGATACTTACACATGTCCTTTAGTTGGATAGGGAGCTTTCAGCTTATGATGCCTTTTGGGTTTGGTGTCGTTTCCGGCAAACTGTTCGACTCGGGTTACTTCCATTTGCTACAGCTATTTGGTTCCTGCATTTTTGTAATCTCGTGCGTACATAGATGCGAGCATTTCTACGGCTTCTAACAGCTTTTTCGACAGTTTATTCATGCTCTCCCTGGCGAGAGAGCAGCAGTATTCCGATGTGTTCTTAAGCCAGGCGGTTGGAATGGGTATAGGGCTGGGCTGCACCTTCATTCCAACCGTTAGCGTTGTCAGTCATCACTTTAATGAAAGAAAGGTCCTCGCCACCGGCATTGTGATGAGCGGAAGTTCATTGGGTGCAGTGATATTTCCTATTAGTACGTTAATCTTTGCCTCGAAGCTTATCTATAATAGCTTACCTTCTTTTTCAGTGATAAAGTAAGCCCTGGTTGGCATTGCGTCGACATATCTCACTGATAAATATTCGCCCTGTTCAGTAACCTCATTAAAACCATCGGTTTCGCCAAGACAGTCCGTGCCAGCGCTTATATCGTTTTTGGGCTTCTTATCATTGCGAATGCCATCATGCGCCCAGCTTATCCCAAAGACAAAACAGAGAAGCCGAAGCTCAATATCAAGGCTTTCTTCACCGATGTACCCTATATACTTGGTAGCTTTGGGTGAGCAGGTCTGTTTGAATATTCTATCCTTTCTAACCATGCTTTTCTTCTGTTGCTAGGGCATTGATATCAATGTTCGGATTCTACTTCCCTCGTAAGATTCATCACTCCCACTGAATAGTCCCTCATTCTCACATATATTGCAGTCATCTATCTACAACTTTACGCTGTAGAACACGGCATTGACAGCAACTTAGCATTTTATTCTGTCAGTAAATCTCTGTTCCGTTTTAAATAATGTTCATGCTTTGGTCATTAGATTGCGACTTTGAATGCCGCCAGTACTATTGGCCGGGTGTTTGGCAACTACATAGCACACCATCTTGGCTCATTCAATGTCGGGATTTCGTGTACGCTTGTCACAGCGGCGAGCATATTTGCTGTCTTCGGAGTGTGCGTTCTCCCAAGCACTGATTGCTACACCTTACTGACGTTACTTGCCTCTTGAAGTCATAACTCTGCGTCGCTCATTATAGTCAGCATCTTCCATGGCCTATTTGCTGGTGCATGTAAGTCATATTCGCTTCTCTTTTTTCTTTTTTAACCAACATTTTTTAGGGCTCTCGGTCTCTGTAGCGGCTTTATCTACTTTGGCTCGCCACCCACACGAAGTCGGGTAGGTTTTATTCTCAGCAGATTATGGTACCCCTTCTGAACAGGGTTAATTAGGTCTAGAATCGGAATTGCCCTAGCCTTTAGCAGCTTTGGCTCTCTGGGTTCAGCACCGGTCCAAGGTGCATTACTAACGTCGACGTATATATGGAGTAGGCCTATAATCTTTTCAGGGGTGAGTATCTACACGCACTTTGCATGACCACAAAATTTAATACATATGGTTCACAGGTCCTTATGGTGGCTGCCTCCTTCGTGTTTTTACTGGCGAGGATGGTCCTGGCAAAAGAGAGAGGCACCTGGCGTGTGTAATGTGATATAATGGATGAAAAAGGTTGAACATGTCCTCTCTTGACGACTTAATGGTATTTATTATATTATACGTCTACTACTATCATGAAAAGTACACAACGTCTTAAATATTTGTTGCTAATTCATTGCCAATGGAAATCGAGTGAAGAATATACGAGTCAATAATTGTGCATGATGCAAATTAAACCAGAAATTACAGATGGATGTGAACAAGCTCTGGCCTCTATTCTTTGCAATGGAGGAGGGGCCGTGAGATTCCGTGTGAGGACTCACACTAGCGTGCAATTTAAAGAAAAGTTCCTATACTACGCCCCTAGTGGTACCCAACAGTTACTATCTTCTTCTTGCTAGGTATGCCAAGGATCCGCGTCTCTTGGTCCTTCCTAGCAGTTTTTAAAGCGCTTACGATAGTACCCACCAGGGCGAGCGGCTCATCTGCTGACACCTCCAACAATTCGAGATCTGGAAAAATTATATCAATGCACTGAGCCAACGTAACGATGTTGTTTGACGAAATTTTGTCGTCTTCTGAAAGGCCATATGCCTCATAGATATGGAAAGAATGGAGGGAATGTGACAGGTTCATCGGAATGTTGAATTCAGGATTTTCAAGTTCTCCTAATTGCAAGGATATAATTCTCAGGTAACGCAGTTCCGGGAAGCACTGCACGATCTCGAGTAGGACATCAAAATTGATGGGCAATGAAATCAGCAGCTCATTCAAGTGGGGCCAAGCAGCCCCCATGGATCTCACATCTTCAGTGGTCAATAATGTCAGAAAGTCGTCCATTATAAAGCTCGTCAGGCGGAAGCGAAGGACTTCTGAGATACTCGAGAATGGGACTCCTGGCATTTGTTTTTTTTGGGTACAAGTAGAATGCGAGTGAGTGAAATATGGTTGAAGTGGTCGCTCCATCCAATGCCTTGATGAAGTCAGACCACTGTGCTACAAATGAATGGGGCGTCAGAGGGCCAAAACCAGGCAAACACAGGCAAGCGAGTCTTGGGAAGGTCACTACACGAAAGAGTTGCGTCAACTCTTGGGTACCCCTCGTAGGGGGGACGCATATAGTGAGCGATTTGAGCATTGAAAAGGTCTACATAGGAAGCGTGGGGGCCATCTGGAATTCAAAACGTGCATCGCCATAAATTTGGAGTCCTAAAAGACACGATAAAATGTGTGTCTTTTGTATGAGTTTGGAACCAGTGGATATGCCGTCTAAATTGGCATCGAGGGGTTCCGGAGGAACGTCGGAAATAAGAAGATATTTGAGATTTTGCAGTTTGTCGATGAGTTCCAAGTCGTCACCGAGCATGTCATAATCTCAGGAGAGACCGACGAGCCCCGAGGGAAGAGAGTTGACTAAAGGGCGAAGCTCCTGAGGTTGAAACGAAAGTTTCGGCATGCTAGAGACGCAAAGGTTGTCAGATGTTAGGAATGAAATTTGAGGGTGACGTCCTTCGCAAAACAGATACTTGAGATGTGGGAGAGGATGAAGGCTGTTGCTGGTGGAGAGAATTTGTATGCAGATAGAGGAAGGAATTGTGTAGTGATGACACCAGTAAAATAACTTTATCCTTCTCGAGTAGTAAAAGAACTTTTTGGCAGTCAGAGCTACTTATAGGAGGGTCCATCTGCAGTGAAATAATTCGTCAAATCAGTCTTACATGCACTATGATCAAATTTCAAGATTTCATACATGTGGGCTATCATTCCCATCTTCCTTTACTTTACGCCCTGCAAGGAGGTCAAAGATCGGAGCGAGATCCTCCATGGACCACCATAGCATGTCCAGTGCGGTTTCTTTGAAAGCATGACACGTCAAAGCAGCGTCGAGAAGAGTCGAGCGGGCCTCTTCTTTCAGGAGATATGGAGCTGAACAAAGCAGCAAACGTCAATTCTTCGATGGCAAACTCTGGCAGGAAATTCTCAAAAATTAGTCGAATAAGTTCTTGAGTAAGAAACACGGAGTGCATTTTGATCCGTAAAGTCCAAAAATCGTGCTGATATTGAAATATTAGGAAAAATATAACAGCATTAGCGATCAAATAAGAAGACTGGCGTGAGATCGGGAATAAGACTGTCAATGGCAAGTCAATGGCAAATGAGACCGTGGTTAACAAGTTCTGTATGGACGTAGAAAACAGAGTGAATCCGGAACCATAGCGCCTTGCGCAGACTTGAATTCGGAGGGAATTGGGACAGACCAAGATAGTGATGCAAGAGATGATGGAAGACTCGGAGAAAGGAAGTGCGTGCTTAGTCATTTGGACGGTTTTCCCACTTTGTACGCGACCACGATCATCAAAGCCAAATTTCCCCTGGCTGGAGGCTGGAGGGCCTAGTCCTGTTGCCAAATTTTTGTGCCTAATCCTATACATCCAGCTGGTTATTGCACGACACTTCGACAGGGCACCGTCGTCTGATGTAAAAGGCTCACTGATCTCGAGCCTTAACCAAAGCTCTTGGCTTCCTTGTAGCTTTTCCCCTTGAGGCACCATGCCATTTGACGATCTCTTGCTATTTGCAAACGCTGCTATAAATTCCATCAAGCCCGGGTCATGTTAGTTCTTCTACTTCTCGAGATGAGGGCTAAGGATTTACTACATTTGATTTCTACTTCAGCCACCGAGGATAATTTGCCAAAATTGCACACCATTTTCCCTCCAACGCTCATCATTGCGGCTCTTGACATCATCGATCGTGGAAATGGTGCGTCAATCGTCGTTCCATCACAAATAGAAAGAATGAGATACTAATGACTTCTGGCCTTGTTTAAATAATGCAGTCGTTCATTACGTGACTCCCTGGGGCCACACTGAATACGAAGTTATAGGGTCAACCGCAAGATATTCCATCATACTCGACATGAAAACCACGCCCATACCGTACTCGTGCACTTGTCTTGCTTTTCTCTACTCCGTTTTAGTGTCCGAAACGCATATCATGGTATGCAGCTCCATTTTCGACGGGATTTCATATCGATAAGCTTGAATGCAATTCTAGTGCAAGCACATCCTCGCCACGTTAATCGCCCGCCGACTGAACAGATGTTCCATGCGTTCAGCTGGCCCGAACGATCTAGCCGTCATATTCGCTCGCCAATTTCCAATACCAGAGCAGAAAACAGCCAATGAATGAGTGCCGCCTCTCTTTCCTACATACGGAAATACAACGTTGAATGGCACTGGGTTAGGTTGAAAAATCCATCCATTGTAAATGGTATGCACGTATGTATGCAACGACAATGACAATGTACAATAATCAGGTCAATGTGCGGGTTATGTACCTACTTGAGTACATATATACTGTAGGATATCAAAAGTGAATGTCATTGCAAAATTGAACAACGCGCAGACAAACGTAATATGAGGAATGAAGAGTGGGGCGCGTAAGAATGTATGCATGCTGGAAAAAAAAGTGCAAATTGAATGAAGAATGATGACGATGCATGTGCGAGTGATGAAACGAGATCCGAAAATGCAGTAGGTATCAAATGAAATGAAACTAGACGAAATCCAGAATCCAGGATATGGGGTAGATGGGTGGTGGGGAATAGATCGTAAAACTAATAAGGAATAAAGTGCAAATAAAGAGAAGGATTGGGGCATAGGTTAAAAAAGCCAGAGTGAACGACAGTGTGCATGAGATAGGATCATGTGAAAAATGCTGGGTCGTGAATGATCATGAAAAAAGGCGAAAAAAGTACCACAGAATCAAAATGGGTCAAAGAAGCAAGACGCGAAAGAAAAGGCGAGGAGGACGAGGGATCCCGAAGGAAAGTTTTAGCAAAGAAAAACCAACCACCTGCGCGCTCAAAACTAGAACTGCTCCCCACCTGAAACAACCACCGCCAGCCAGCCAAACATCGCCATCAAAAACCTTACCATCCAGGCCGGATCAGCACCTGCTCCGAGACCAGGCCGGAGCTGCATCGCCAGCGCAATGTCCAGCGGCGAGCGCGCCAATGCACGTGCGGAAGGACGGGGTGTGAGGACAGCCGGGGCGAGGGCGAGGCGGGCGGCGATGGTGGTGGACGAGTTCGAGTTCGTGGATGAGAAAGACGAGGTACTTGAGGTAGAAGTTGATTTGTTGAGGGAAGGTGCAGGAGCAAGTTCAAGTTCAGGTGCTGATGGGGATCAGGGAATGAGCCTGGTAAGGACGAGGAAAGTTTGAGCTGATAGGCGTGAACGTGCTGCTCTTGCTCTTGTGAAGGTTCCTTGACTTCCTCCTTATCATCATCAATACCTTCCTTTTCTTTGACCAACATCCTTCTCCTCAACAAAGGGGCCTCACCATCCTTGGCTTCCCACATCGACTTGGAAGAAACACTAGAAAGAGCAGTCGGCGTATCGTTCTCGTTCTCATTCTCCTTATCCTCGCCATGAGTCAGTGCCACTGGGGGTGGAACAATAACAGTCAACCGAGGCGAAGGCGGCAACCTGAGCTTGGCACTCAGAGCAGCAGGCGACGGCGGCCGCGATTTACCCATACCCATATTCAAGCTGCTGCCAGCGAACCGCAGAGGAGAGACAGGAGGAGGCGATGCGGGTGGTGTGGGCATTTGCGATGGGGCTGTTTTCTCTTCAGATTCGAGCTCGCATTCGTCTACAATGCCCACAGCCACGGATAGAGGTGAGAGTGAGGGCGAGGGCGAATCAGGTAGAGGCAGGAGATCGGGGTCGGGGAAGGTTTCTGCAGCTGCAGCTGCAGCCGAGACGATTTGAGCTTCCAGTTCATGTCCATGTTCCGATGTACCCAAATCTAGAGTATCTTGGACGACGATGGTAGGCACTTGCACCACGGGAATGTCGATGCTGAGGACCGGCAACTCGAGCTTGATAGACGCAGGTGTCGGTTTAGGCGTCGCCTCTTGTTCCTCCTCTTCCTCCTCCTGCTCGTGCTCTGCCAAAGATCCATCAAGGTCCAAAGGAGGCATAACGTCCTCACCCTCTTCCCCGTCAATATCACCGTCATCTGGGAGTACAGTGGCGAAGAGCGATCCACTGGGACTTTTATCCAGGACCTCCTCCTCCATCGGCAACAATGGCGAGCCAGCGTCCACCTCAGTCGTCTGCACTTCCTCGATATCAACATTAATCGCAGCGTCAGCCACCCTGGCAGCTTCAAATGCGATTAAATCATCCGCCTTGGCCTCTTCCTCCCTTTCCTCCACGATCTCCGAACCAGCGGCACCTTTACCACTATATACGAACTCCTCAGAACTAGGAGATTCCAAATCTGACGGCACAGACTCGAGTTGTTCAAACTGAACTTCAGGTTCAGGTTCAGGAACATGGTTTCCCCATGGATCTTCGAGATCATCCCAGCCCCAGCCTGTACCTGTTGCTGTTACTGCATTTGCACTCGTATGAGACGATGGGATGAGAAGCGGAGAGGGAGGTTCTGTGGTGGTGGTGGAGGCAATGGCAATGTTGGAGGTGGTGGTGGCAGAGACAGAGGTGTCAGAGTCGTCCGAGGTAGCGATGGAGTAAGAAAAGACGTCAGGGTCGGTGGAGTCCGAAGCGGGAGTTGCCAATTCACGTTCAGGTTCACATTGGGGTTGGAATTCAGCTTGATGTTGATGTTGATGTTCAGGTTCAGGTTGAGCTTCAGATCCAGCGAATAACAGTCCAGGTCGACTTTCTTCCTGGGCGACTACCACGATGGGTTCAGGCGGGGGTGCAGGTGTGCTAATAGCTGGCTTGTAGACAACCGGGACCGACACCAGATCCTCAAGAGGATGAGAAAATGCTGAAGAGGAGGGTTTGACGAAGACAGGTACAACGGCCCAATACCGGCAGTGCGAGTGAAGGAAGAGGCCGATCTTCAATATCCACGAGCTGGGTGCCCTGAATGTCCGAGTTCAAATCCAAATCTACAAGCGGCTGCGGCTCCTTGGGTGTCTGCTCAACGTGACTGGGGACTTTGGGATCGGTCAAGTCAACCACCTGAGGAAGGATTTCCGTCCTTTGTATTTCCACTGGGACTGGTTGAGGTCGAGGGCGCCTGAGACCAGCTCAGGATGGGTAAGAGCAAGAGGAACATCGTCATCCATGTCGATGAGTTTCTCCGCCTGTGGGTGTCGGAAATTAGGCATCTGCTTGGAATTAGCAGGGGTCGATCCCACCAACGGACGCACGCTGCGACCAAAAGACAGCGAAGGCACCGGCGCAGAGCTGAACCATTTCCAACTCTCGCTGTCCTCGTTTACTTTACGGTCCATCAGATCGTTACTGAGATCAACAAGCGGAACGTGTCGTCCCACCATCCGCACGTCGACTATGGGAGGCATATCCCTGCTGGTAGCAGCAGGTAAGACTCCAATATCCGATGCAGCCGGGGAGATCTTCATTATGTGGTCCTCCTCTTCTTGCCTGTACCTGTCCCTCTCATCTTCCTCATCAGAAGATCCCGAAGACGCAAAATCGATCAACAGGTGCTCTCTACTCGTTCCCTGTACATGGCTGGGCGTAGAAGACAACTCCCTCAGCTCAACAGCGTTCCTTAACCCCGACTGTCCTCCAGAGGAGAGACGCCGCACAGGCACGCCACCGAGACTTCTGCTCCGTCTGTGCGGTTTAGACGGCGGCGGGGTCGTCGCGAGGAGGGCGTGAGGCGAGGGTGGACGGGAGTAAGATGGACGGGCACGGGCGAGGGCAAGTGCAGCTGATGGGAAGAGCGGTTTCACTGTGTGGTGCATGTGGAAAGGAGAAGGCGAGGGTGTGCGTGGAGATGGAGAGGTGGGGTAGGATGCCGTGGTGGAAGTTGCTCCTGCCGTAAGAGGGGGCGTAGGCGGTGAGCTGAGGTCGACTAACTGCGGTGTGTTACTCCTAGGAGGCGTAGCAGGTACCGAGGTCGGTGGCGGTGGAAGCCCTGTGGTGGGTAACAGCTCCACGCTGAGGTTTTTGGCAGACGCCGCCGCCTTTGCTTTTCCTTTGCCCATCGCTGGTACAGTCTTTGGCCAGGATGGTACACGTGGGACCAGTGAGCTCCATCGTCTCCAGCCCCAACCCGTGGTATGTCCAAAGCTAAACCTTTTGTGGTGCGCGGCTTCAGAGACTGGCTTGGGCAAGGAAACTGAAGCTGAAGAAGGGACGGCTCCCTTCAGGTACCTATACACTCTTAATGCAATGTAGGCCAGCACAACAGCCAGCAGAGCGTAGCCGACAACGGGCAGCACATCAAATGCTGCCGACCTGTACAAGAAAAAGGAGAAAGAAGGGATGAATACGGACATAAAGGAATAGAGGAGGACACTCGGAGATAGATAGACAACGTACGTGGTGGACGCCATGGTGGGTTATAACTAAAAACTAGACTCCTCAAGCGAGGTGGAGGTCCCGAGAAAACCCAAGAAACATGCCGCCACCTCGCCCCAGACACGAGGTCCCGTCGTCAGGTGATCGAGTAGTGGAATAGATAAGATTAGAATATGGTGAGGCCAACGCTTTCTTTCGACACCCTCGTTTCTGCTTACTTACTCATATGCTGCTTTTTCGCGGCCCCTTCAGTCCTAACCGTAAGTCTCTTTCTATTCTGTTCAGATCGTTTACCCACCCAACACCTTAAAGACATGGGGTGAGTGGAGGTGCACACCTGGGGCTAGGTACATTTTTTTATTCCCTTTACTTCTTCTAGGCGCATGTACTCACCTCACACTCCTTTCCTCTTTCAGCAACCGACCTCGACTTCCGTCGTCTACCATGCACGCTGGGCATGGACAGCGGTCTCGACTATTTCCAGTAGTCGAGAGCTCCACCTTGGGGATTCCCTGCGACCATGTAAACAACACCGGCAGACCAGATTGGGATGAAAAACGACTTACTGGCATACACCCCGCCTCCAGCCTCTGATATGGGCACTCAATACGGCGAGGGCGTCGTGGAGCGGTTGGGTCGCGTGTGCACAGTGTAAGTGTTGATTCGAGCCCATTGCTTCTTGCTCTCACCTAACATTCCTTTCCAGATCAATCTCGTCTGTCCACGCCTTCTCACAACGTACACCCCTCAGTCGTCCACCACTTATCAAGGGCACAAACAGTGGTCTCGACTATTACCCCTGGCGACTTGCGGCGACCTGCGATGGGATGGGGTAAACGGCGGGTCAAGATGGGTTTGGGGAGCATTAGGGGTGACAGCGACTTGTAGGCCAGAGCGGCATACATGCCACCTCTCATCTCGGTTCTGGGCACTCAACGCCGCAAGAGCGTCGCGCAGCAGCTGGGTGCGCAACTGTGCGTAGGTGTTTGTTCGGTTTCTCCCCTTCGTGTACTTATCTAGCAATCCTTTCCAGATCCATCCATCTCGTCCGCCTACACCTCGGCCACCCACCACTTTCCGCACCCCTCGTTCGCCAACACTCTCTCCTCAAATTTCCGCCCTCTAGTCGTCCAACATCTGTCATCGACGGTCTCGACTATTTCCAGTAGTCGAGAGCTACGCTTTGACAACTCGCAGTGGCCTGCAACTGCAACGCAGCAAACAACACCTTTGGATGATGCAGTGACTTGGAGGGCAGAGGGTCATACACGCCGCCTCTGGCCTCCATTCTGTTGCTCGACACGGCGGAGAGTGTCGCGGCGGGGTGTTGACCAGCGGGGTCATGCACCGGTGCGTGAGTATTCGAGCTCTTTGATTCCCTTCAGACGTGTGTACTCATCTTCTAATTCTTTCCAGCACGATGTCATCCACCAACGCCCTCGTACCCCAATCCTCAGCCCTTCAATCGTCCAAGATCCATCACGGGCATGAACAACGGCCTCGACTACGTCCTGTAGTCGATCAGTAGCCCTTGGCGACTTGCAGCGGCCTGCGAAGATATAGATGGCGGTTAGGATGGGTTTGGGAATATACGGGGTGTAGGAGCGGCTTATGTGTTACAGAGGGACACATACGCTGCCCGCAGCCTCTGATCTGGGTACTCTAGGTCGTGTGTGCAGAGTGCACACCTGGACTTGGGTATGCATTTATTCGAGCCCTTTGTTTCGTGTGCTCACCTAGCATTCCGTTCTAGCACAATTTCCTCAGCCCACACCCTTTGTCATCGACGTACAGCCCTTTGCGACATCTACACCCTAGCGGCTTTTGGCGTAGGGAAGAGATGGAATGAGGAAGAGACTCACAGGCCATGGACAAATGAGCATGCGCCATCGACGCCTGTGTCCCTTGGAGGTGTGTTTGCGATGTAGGGTGGGCTGGGATTCCAAATCAAAGGCGGTAAGTTTCTACCACCCTCGCCTTATTTTCTTACCGACTTACATTTCTCGTTCCAGCTCTACAAGGATGGCCAACGGGTCTCGACCTCTCCTTGGCGAGAACGAGTCGCCAATCGACTTTAGGACTGATGGTTAGCGCGGCCTGGGCATACTCGAGTTAGGCACAGGACACAGCGAGAGGAGAAAGGTTTGAGAACGTACCTATGTTACCGCTTGCTGAGCTCGGTGAGTGGTCACCTTTGTTGATATTGATATGCTCACCTCGTCCTTGACTCCTCCAGCCCTCTTTGCATTCCTACGACCGCCAGCCCCACCCAGGTCCAACCCGTCGTTTATCTGCCGCAGGTAAGTCGACTTGCGTTTCTTGAGTACAATTTAATCTTACCTCTATAATCCGCAGCCGCAGCATATTTTGCCGTTGCGTCTGGCGACTTGGATGTTCAAACCACGTCGTTGGAGAAGATAGCTGTGTCAAATCCGAAGTGGCGCGCTACTTGATTGAAGAACTCACGGACGGTTGAGGAGGACATCACGGTCAGTCAGTCGGGCCCTGCATAATTCAGGTGAGTATTTGTCGCGCTGTTGAAGGATACAATGGAGACACCCACACCCTCTGAAGCGAATGCATAGGCATCGCCATTGTTGTTGCTCTGATGATATGGATATGGGAGAGTGCAGAAGAAGACAAGCGATGAAGAGGGAAGACCGGATGATGGAGAATAAACCAGCAAATTCGATGTAGGTTATATACGTTTCTAGTCTATGCTTGTAGTTAGTCCCTTTGCAAGCGAACTGAGTGTGTTCCTAGCATGATTCGGACCCTGAATCTACAAGTGGGGCGGGTGAGCGAGCAGAGCCGGTGAGTTTGATCGGAATTGGCGGAAGTGATTCAAGGATGGGGTTTGATTCGTCCTTCATCGCAATTGAATTGCCCTTTCCTTGCTATTCCGTGTGCATCTGGTCGAGTATGAGATTGAGTAGTAGTGTTATTGACTTTTGTCCACTTGAAGAAATTTTAGTTGCAAGGATTTACCCTCTTTTTTAGTCAAGGCATTCATCAATGCCCTCAACTGACCATGCTCACTTTGACCTCGAATGCCTCAACAGTCAAAGCACGGACACACGGTACATCTCGGCAGTTTCATCCCTTCAAACCTCGAACAATAGCTCAGCCGATACCTGTCAAATTTAATGAAGAAACGAACAATCCATTTCGAAGGAATCAAATTCCACCACACCAGAATGCACGAGAATCATCGCATGCAGTCTTTTTTCCCTGCTAGCGGTGAAAATTTCCAGCTTCTTAGTGTCTTTGATGGATAACGTACAGTGGAGCCGATACTTCGGAGAAGTGCCGTTTACGTGGTAATTCGTGTTTGAGCGCAGAATGGGGGATGGAGGAGAAGAGACGGGAGGTGCGTTCCGAGTTTTGCATTTCCGCATTAGAATTTTTTTGTTTTTGTTTTTGCGCTAGGATATCGGACCTCATGCATGTCCTATGCCATCGGATAGTTAACCGACTGTATTTCCATTGTTCGCTAACTGGCTTGCTTCTCGAAGATGAAGGGTGTTCAAGTACCGAGGTGGGCTTGACTTGTCTCCTTGCCATACGTGATTGATAATTTACTTCCTCACCTTGTAAATTGGACAACCGAGTCTAGATGTTGCATAACGTAGTCCTCAAGGCTTAATTATGAGGTGAAAATCAAGCTCAGTTACGGAGACATGGATGGGCGCTTAATGGATGCCATCTGCCTATCAGAGACAAAATTCCCTGAGCTCGTTACCTGACATGTTCTGGCCTTTTATTTTAAACTAATTTAGCTGGACTTCCTTTTTGATTCTTTGATTCTTTGCAGCCGATTAAATACACTCTGAGATACTAAGTACTTTCAACAAGTGTTAATGGCAAGTGCATTTGCATCACTACCGGCAATGATCCCTTTCGCTTTGTGCTCATTTTCTTCTTCTCTTTACTATCAATCATTCACAAGCCATTTAGAAAAATAGTGGATTTGAACATTGAATTGATGTTGCACATTGCTTGAATGCATACTGTTTAGGATGAAATAACAAATGTCCTTTCATTTTTCTGACGTGTTTAACTGATCGGAAGCTCTGTTTCCTGAGAGCCGAGTAATATAAATAGATCAAATTACATCAGAGAAAAATGGAGGCAGAAACGGTGCTTCTCGGAGTGGAAGCGGGATGGAGGAGAGGGTAGGTCGGCACATACTTTGGGTTCTTTTCAAATAGGACGCATTATGTGATGGACGGGACTAATCATTGGGATAGCATATTTCGTTTTGGTGTGTGGGACAGTTTAATACTAAAAATGGTATAATGTAAATTGGATGTCTGTCTGGATGCGGTGAGAGAATAAAGGTAGATATAGTATGGTGCTCGCTAATGGAATGAGCTATTTTATAAGAAGACAGACCACAAATGGTGTTTGATTGGACTTGGCATTGATATTTGATATGGTCAAGCACCAACGAAATTTAAGGACAATCTAAATTGAGAGAGCCGGCAATATGTCCACAAAATGAAATGACTGAAAGAGTTAGTTAACCTGAAATCAGGAGTTCAGGACTGAACAGGAATTGGTGAAGAACATGTTATTTCCCCATACTGTGAAGGGCCTGGAGCATCAAAAATACGGGCGTTACTTCATGGCCATAACAGTGATCCATCGAATTTGCCAAATATTCACATGGCAGTGGCATGGACAGGCTCGGATCAGCTGCATAAAGCCAAATCTGAGCTCAGATTAAATTTTGTCTGCAATTTAGTTGCTCAGCATTGCCATCAGTAGCCCGCCGAACCACATTTTAGGGCATATGGTCAAAAGCTCAACAAATATGGCCATACATCAGGCTGAAGGGTGCAGAGTACATGGAAGAGGAGCAAGACATAAGAGTAACCTGATGATGGTGTTCTGGGCCCATGGATTGGATCGGAATTCTTGTGGATTTGATGGGCTAGAAGAATAAATACATTGATATGGAATTAAAGTATTGTTCTGCAGATATGAGAAGTGCATTCGGACTTTTGTGGATACAAATACTAGAATAGCATGCCATTGTATAGGACACCAGCAATGAAATATAATGAGAAAAGTCCAGGAAACATTGTAGATAGAATTATGATGTGAGCATTTTACAGCATTGAGTCCAAGGCAGGGTATAGAACAAGAAGAGACTTAAAGAAGGCATAATAGGAGAAGTGGAGATATCATTGTTGGAAGAGATAGAAGTGCATAGAATGGAGCTAGAAGACCTGTACGTAACTGGGAGAATAAGTGATTATTCGGGCCATAACATTGAAGTGGAATGAGAATACTGCAAAGGGCATTCTTTCAGCGAGAGGACTTTTGGTGAGAGAGTTGAATAGAAGATGGAGTGAGCATAGATATTGAGAGAAAAAGGCAGAGTGGGTGGTAAATTGGCGACAAAAAAGAAAGTTGGCAAGATAAATTTAGAATGTGGTGAATGTAGCATTGGTATGCGGAGAATCAACAAGAAGCAATTCAGGTTGATGTGATGCGATGAGTGGAACTGAAAAGAAGAGGTGACAAAGAAAGCGCAATGTATAAAAAGAGGAGGATTGCGACTCAGGACCATTCCTCCCTCCCACCATTACCCTGAAACTCTGCCAGTATGAAAAGTCATTGACCACGCATGGACCTTATGTCACTCAGACAGACTTGGATCATGGTGAGTAGATAGATTACACCTTTATCATGTAGTGGTTATTGACTTGACAGAAGATTGCACACATAGTCCATCAGATAAGGTTAGTTGAAGCATTCTAAGCCTTCATTCAAAGTGGCTGACTTGGTTTATGAATGGAGACACAGACATTAGCTACGACTTGGGACTGAGACTGCGAAGACAAGTGAGCAAGATTCAAGACCAAGAATTCTGAAGCGCAGAATGAAAAACGAAAGAAGCCGATGCATTAACACTGGTATAGAAGACACGAGAATGAAGCAACAGGATACCAGGTAAGACGGCCGTTCCATTCCTTGACCCAACCATGATTTGTCTATCATTGATGCAGTTGTATTCATCTGTCCCTGCCCTTCGGGGGAGGGGAAACTATGCCGGTTTGAAAAACAAGAGAGGGAAAGATGATTTGAAGATGCACTTCTGAATTCGCACTATACCTGATTTGGATTCTTGTGCCTGAGTTCCTGCCTAAAGAAGCAGCAAATGCTCAAAAAGGAAAGGAACTTACTCACAGGAGAGCTGCAGCCGAGACGATTTGAGCTTCCAGTTCATGTCCATGTTCCGATGTACCCAAATCTAGAGTATCTTGGACGACGATGGTAGGCACTTGCACCATGGGAATGTTGATGCTGAGGACCGGCAACTCGAGCTTGATAGACGCAGGTGTCGGTTTAGGCGTCGCCTCTTCTTCCTCCTCTTCCTCCTCCTGCTCGTGCTCTGCCAAAGATCCATCAAGGTCCAAAGGAGGCATAACGTCCTCACCCTCTTCCCCGTCAATATCACCATCATCTGGGAGTACAGTGGTGAAGAGCGATCCACTGGGACTTTTATCCAGGACCTCTTCCATCAACAATAGTGGCGAGCCAGCGTCCACCTCAGTCGTCTGCACTTCCTCGATATCAACATTAATCGCAGCGTCAGCCACCCTGGCAGCTTCAAATGCGATTAAATCATCCGCCTTGGCCTCTTCCTCCCTTTCCTCCATGATCTCCGAACCAGCGGCACCTTTACCACTATATACGAACTCCTCAGAACTAGGAGATTCCAAATCTGATGGCACAGACTCGAGTTGTTCAAACTGAACTTCAGGTTCAGACTCAGGAACATGGTTCCCCCAAGGATCTTCCAGATCATCCCAGCCCCAGCCTGTAGCTGTTGCTGTATTTGCACTCGTCTGAGACGATGGGATGAGAAGCGGAGAGGGAGGTTCTGTGGTGGTGGTGGAGGCAATGGCAATGTTGGAGGCGGTGGTGGCAGAGACAGAGGTGTCAGAGTCGTCCGAGGTAGCGATGGAGTAAGAAAAGACGTCAGGGTCGGTGGAGGCGGAAGCGGGAGTTGCCAATTCACGTTCACGTTCAGGTTGGGGTTGGAATTCGGCTTGATGTTCATGTTCATGTTCAGGTTCAGGGTGAGCTTCAGATCCAGCGAATAACAGTCCAGGTCGACTTTCTTCCTGGGCGACTACCACGATGGGTTCAGGCGGGGGTGAAGGTGCGCCAATAGCTGGCTTGTAGACAACCGGGACTGACACCAGATCCTCAAGAGGATGAGAAAATGCTGAAGAGGAGGAGGGTTTGACGAAGACAGGTACAACGACAGGAGTCGCCCCAATACCGGGCAGTGCGAGTGATGGAAGGAGTTGATCTTCAATATCCATGAGCTGGGTGCCCCGGATGTCCGAATTCAAATTCAAATCTACAAGTGGCTGCGGCTCCTTGGGTGTTTGCTCAACGTGACTGGGGACTTTGGAATCGGTCAAGTCGACCAGCTGAGGAGGGATTTCCGTCCTTTGTATTGCCACTGGGACTGGCTGAGGTCGAGGGCGCCCTGAGACCAGCTCAGGATGGGTAAGAGCAAGAGGAACATCGTCATCCATGTCGATGAGTTTCTCCGCCTGTGGTTGTCGGAAATTAGGCATCTGCTTGGAATTAGCAGGGGTCGATCCCACCAACGGACGCACGCTGCGACCAAAAGACAGCGAAGGCACCGGCGCAGAGCTGAACCATTTCCAACTCTCGCTGTCCTCGTTTACTTTACGGTCCGTCAGATCATCACTGAGATCAACAAGCGGAACGTGTCGTCCTACCATCCACACGTCGACTATGGGAGGCATATCCCTGCTGGTAGCAGCAGGTAAGACTCCAATATCCGATGCAGCCGGGGAGATCTTCATTATGTGGTCCTCCTCTTCTTGCCTGTACCTGTCCCTCTCATCTTCCTCATCAGAAGATCCAGAAGATGCAAAATCGATCAACAGGTGCTCTCTACTCGTTCCCCGTACGTGGCTGGGCGTAGAAGACAACTCCCTCAGCTCAACAGCGTTCCTTAACCCCGACTGTCCTCCAGAGGAGAGATGCCGCACAGGCACGCTACCGAGACTTCTGCTCTGTCTGTGTGGTTTAGACGGCGGCGGGGTCGTCATGAGGAGGGCATGAGGCGAGGGTGGACGGGAGTAAGATGGACGGGCATGGGCGAGGGCAAGTGCGGCTGATGGGAAGAGCGGTTTCACCATGTGGTGCACGTGGAAAGGAGAAGGCGAGGGTGTGCGTGGAGATGGAGAGGTGGGGTAGGACGCTGTGGTGGAAGTTGCTCCTGCTGTAAGAGGGGGTGTAGGCGGTGAGCTGAGGTCGACCAACTGCGGTGTGTTACTCCTAGGAGGCGTAGCAGGTACCGAGGTCGGTGGCGGTGGAAGCCCTGTGGTGGGTAACAGCTCCACGCTGAGGTTTTTGGCAGATGTCGCCGCCTTTGCTTTTCCTTTGCCCATCGCTGGTACAGTTTTTTCGCCAGGACAGTACACATGGGACCAGTGAGCTCCATTGTCTCCAGCCCCAACCCATGGTATGTCCAAAGCTAAACCCTTTGTGGTGCACGGCTTCAGAGACTGGCTTGGGCAACGAAACTGAAGCTGAAGAAGGGACGGCTCCCTTCAGGTACCTATACACTCTTAATGCAATGTAGGCCAGCACAACAGCCAGCAGAGCGTAGCCGACAACGGGCAACACATCAAATGCTGCCGACCTGTACAAGAAAAAGGAGAAAGAAGGTATGAATAAGGACATAAAGGAATAGAGGAGGATACTCGGAGATAGATAGATGACGTACGTGGTGGACGCCATGGTGGGTTATAACTAAAAACTAGACTCCTCAAGCGAGGTGGAGGTCCCGAGAAAACCCAAGAAACATGCCGCCACCTCGCCCCAGACACGAGGTCCCATCGTCAGGTGATCGAGTAGCAGAACAGATAAGATTAGATCGTTCTTGTTTATTTTGTTTTTTAGGGAGGGAGCTCAAGGAGGTCCTGTAGGAAAGATAGATCAAGGGGACGGCTTTGTGCCCGGGTAATGTGAACTTGAGCATCAATATAACGGCTGGATCGTTCGGGCCCGCTGAACGCGAGGAGCATGTTCAGTCGATGAGTGATTAGTGTGGCAAGAATGTGGTTGCACTGAATTTATTACATCCAAAGGTGACTAGCATCAACATAAAGTCCTGTCAAAATGTGCGAATGACATACCATAATGTGGCAAATACGTGACCATCAAATCAAATCCCTTATCTTATCTTCGTGAACGCGTGTCTCTTTTATTGTAGTTTATATAAATGACTTGTTTCTTTATTGTCTCCATATTAAATAACTCATAACGAATCATTTCTTATTTACCTGACTTGTATTAACTAGTTTACTGATTCTTACTTGACTCAAAGTTCTAGTCATAGTAGGTACCGAGAAACATATAAATACTGGCTTGTATGTACTACCAAACCCCCAGTGAATACAGTATACATTAAGCTGTCTTGACTCTCAACCTCTCAAACTTACCTCTCACCGTGTGCCGCCTCGTTCGACCCGCTGACTCCCGTCACGGATCGTTACTCGACATCACATATTTTTTGACAAGCTCCAACTAAATCGAATCGACTTCGCTTTCGATAAAGGGACACGACCGGCCTGATCAACCGATGCTACCTTCCGACGGCGACTATTTCCCGACACCCGAACCCTTACTACCTTTGAAATTTTAATTTGTCTATTCTCGTACATATGTCTTCTCTTACTCAAGAAACGCAACTCCGTTCCAGAAGAGTTATTATGATAGGGGTCGCTCCCCAGAAATCAAGTGCAAAGGCACTGATTTCAGAATCCGATGATATGTCGGAAACTCCGACTCCATCTCGAATAGATAAATGTAGCTACAAGGATGCATTGCAGTCCCCCACTAGGGATGAGGCATCATCCAATGAACCTAATAAGGATAGGAATGAATCAGAAAGTATTCATGAAGAAACTCCTGAGGTAGATGAAACCCGGGACTTTGATAAGTGGGTTGAAAATAACCCTAATGAACCATGGACGGAAGTACGCCACAGAAAGCGCAAGGATAAAGCTCAGAAAATAGCTGAGAATAATGATCCCCTTCGGGAAGCCGAGAGATTGCTTACCCCGGATCAACAGGAATGAATTACACGACGGAATGCTAATGTCGTGGTCTGCAGAACCCACTCGTTGGACTCGCTAGGCGAGGGAATGTCTAATTTAAAGGTCAAAGGTAAAGGACGAGCAGATAATAATTGGACTAACCGTTTTATCCAATTGGGAGATGAAGATTTTAATATTGAGGCTCAGAAAGCTGCCTTGTTACAGCTTGAAAACCAAGCTAGAGCTGAGAAAGAAGAAATTGCTAAGGCCATTAAAGCCAAAGCAAAGGCTCCTACCTGCGCTGTCAGTACAGCTGAGCCCGTTGACAAGACACCTACCCCAGATCAATCAGTTCCACCCAGGTCTCGGGTTGTCACTGCTAATAATATCATCAATAGACCTGCTGCGAGTCGTCCATTAAATCAGGTAGCTCCTAATAGTTATTTGGGACACACCTTAAATAATATTGGAAACATGGGAACTCGCAAAGGAGACCCTAGTGATGATTCGTCCAGCTCTAGTAGCTCAGATAGCGATAGTAGCAGTGCGGGACGAAGTGTTCCAGGACGGAAATCTCGATCACCGAGGAGATCGAAGTCGCGTGGAACTAAGAATAAGCGCTCGAAGTCTAAAAAATCGGGACTTAAGCCGATCGCACCTAAGGAGTATGATGGCACTCCACTCCCGTACCTTCAATAGATTTGTAACTGAAGGTACCGCATATGTAATGGATGGACGCGTTCGACGAGATCGACGTGTATTTGTCCTGTCCTATTATCTTACTGGCATAGCTTATGATTTTTACACTCAGAAAGTGTCCATGAATTTTACTGAGTGGAATCTAAAGGAATTCTTTGAGCAATTATTTGACTATTGCTTTCCAGTTAATTATAAAGCGGAACAGCGAGCTAAACTTAGACGCTGTTTCCAGAACGATCGACGAGTATCAGCTTATGTACATGAGCTCGAAGAGCTTTATAATATGATTGGTACTACTGATGAGCGAGAAAAAGTTATTAAACTCTGGGATGGACTCAGAGCAACGATTAGACAAGGATTATATCGAGATGGATATAATCAAGATGTCTCCTCATGGGAACAAGTTGTGCAACATGCCGAGATACTTGAGATCTCGGAGAATATTGCCAATAATGACCACCGAAGTAAGAATACCTCTGGTCAAACGTC
>JADNYJ010000541.1:0-21113 GCA_015501075.1 Gymnopilus junonius | reverse complement strand
TCTGAATATTGAAAGCAAGGTGAGAGTGCATCTTGGAATTTGGTGGAGAAAAATCACAAGTTTCCGAGGACGCGTCACGCGAGTAGTCACGGAACGTGACTATACCATGCGCAGAGATTGCCGACAGGCTGCTTTCAGCAGTACTTATCCTCCATGGCCGCGTTATAATTTCTCTCTTGGGCAAACAATTACACTAACATTCATTGAATAATGTCTCTGCAGGATCCGCCTTTGGGCTCCATTGTATCCGTGCCCCAGGGCCGCGGTGTAGTCCGATTCAAGGGGCCCACCTCGTTCATGACAACTGGCAAATGGGTCGGCATAGAGCTCTATGAAAGGAACGGCAAGAACGACGGTTCCGTCGACGGTGTTGTGTATTTCACTTGTGAATTGGGCTATGGCGTCTTTGTGAGGCCCAGTCAGATCAAGGCTTTCCATGGCAGTGAGCTTGATGCACCTGCACCTGCACCTGCACCTGCTGTATGTTTAAATTTCCATTTAAATTTCAAGCTTTTATACGCGATGCTGATACTTTGTGTCTTTATCCTAGAAATCCCAACCTCCTGCGCCAGAACACACCAACGCACACCGAGCACTTCGGGGCTCCTACGCGCCACCTCTCTCAAATCACCACCCACACCCTCCTCCAACCACTCAGGCTCCTCTAACGCGCTCAGCCAGCCCCGCAAAACCCACAACGTCCGCCCACCCACCACCCACTCTCCTTCGGTCTTCCTCCATCTCCTCCCAATCGCGACCAGGGCCGGCCCACCCAGTCCAACGAAGCTCAGTACCAGCACAGCGACTTTACAACCACGCAGGAAATCCCTCGTTGTTAGGCAGTCCCTGTCTCTCACTGCGGCTATGCGTATGCTCAGGGAAAGGAGGGTGGTGGTGTCACCCTCCATCTTCCCATCCCTCTTCACGCACGGATTCGACATCACCAAACACGAACGCGAACGCGCCTAATGGCTCAGGCCCATTCACGAACGGACTCTTCCCCACTAAGCCAACCCCCGATACAACCGCAGCCCCAAGACCACCTTCGCGTCTTGCTCCTTCTCCACCTCCTTCTGCTGTTATCCAACCACCGGTATGTCTCTCAACCCCATCATACTCCAAAAATACATAATCTTATTCCCAATCTCCCTTCCGATCCAGCAACCGCCCCAACCCAACCCGAACACGAAGAACTCCTCGAGCTACGCGCCAAAACCCGTGTACTCGAAGCAAAACGGACCGACGACGCGCGGCACATCCGCGAACTCGAATCCCGTTTATCCGAAGCCGAATCCTTCGTCGCCCTCCGACCAAAACTCCAAGCGAAGTTATCTTCCTTACAACAAGACCTCATCGCCACGAAGAGGGAATTGGCGGATGCCAAGCAATTAGCGGAGCTCGCGGAAGGGAGGGTGATGGACGCGCAGGAACAGCTGGAGATGTGTATGTTGGATAAGGAAGTCGCGGAGGAGCGGGCTGAATTGGCGGAAGGGGAGCTGGAGGATGTGAAGGAACGGTTGGCGATTCTGGAGGTGGAGGTGGATGTGCTCAAGGAAGGTGAGTTTTAGGTTTTCGGGGATCTTGTTTCGTTTTCGTTGAAAGAGGGCTGATTTTTTTTGGGCTTCGTTGCAGAGGGTAAAGACGTTGGTGATACACCGGCTAAAGACTCCCTGGCCTATATCCAGCTGGAGAAACAGAATGAAAGGTTAAAAGAGGCTTTGATCAAGTCAGTTCTTTCTTTTTATTTTCTATAACATATCCTAACTTTCACATTTCCGTTTACAGGTTACGGGATATGACGCAAGAAACCGAACAAGACCAACGCAGACGCATCTCCGAACTGGAAAAAGACTCTTCAGGAATTGACGCGCTCCAAGGTCCGTACTGTCAACACCTTTTATTTATATCGTTGACTCATTTCTTCTTTCTTTCATTTTTTTCGATTTTTCCTTTCTTAATTTAAAAAATGCAGCTTCATACGAAGAATCCCTCATAAAGCTAGCCAATGCTGAAGTTCAGATCGAAGACCTCAAGTTACAGCTAGACGACGCGCTCACAGCAGAAGACATGGTCGTCAGACTCACAGAGCGAAACTTATTATATGGCGAGGTTCGTCTATCTTATCTCAACACTAAAAAAACATCTAACCACTCTAATAGAAAATCGAAGAAATGCGAATAACGATCGAGGACTCGAAGCACTCAAAGAGCTCTCGGACGAACTGGAGGAGAACCACATGGAGACGGAGAAGCAGTGCAGGAGGATCTGGACGCGAAGAGGCCGAGATGAGGGACCTACAGCGTAAGATCGAGGGCTGGAGGAGACGTGTGTGGATTATGAGGGTACGATGCAGCAGTTTAGGGAGTTGGTGATGCAGTTGCAGAGGTGGGTTTCTATTTCGTTTTGTTTTACTTCCTTCTCATCTTCTCACTGACTTTCCCACCCACAGCGACCTCGACCAAATGCGCACGCAAACGCAAACCGACAATCTGAATCGGCCAGCGCAGCGACCCAAGCGGCCAATGTCATGTCACTTAACCTCAAACTCCAATCCTCCGCGCAGAAAACAAGCAAGGACGATCGATCTAGAGGTGAAGAGTATCGAGGCGAAGGAGTGTCGAGAGCTGTTGGGCATCGTTCAGTAAGCAAGCAAGATGTCTATTATATTTTATGTACTCACTGCATACACCTTCGAATTTGTAGCCGTACCTCCCGCAGATGTATGTCGAGTCGGATTCGGATGCTACGAGCTGCTATCTCTTCTTCCGGCGTATGGCATACAAGGCCGAGTTGATCAATACCGTCGTCGCTCAAATCCATAATCTGCCCGAAGCTCTCAACGCCGATGTATCCGAATCCTCGTCGGTGTGTGTGAGGTAAGATTTCAATTTCACTACAATGTGAAATTCCGACTTGATGACTCAACCCTCATTTCTTAACCTCTAATTAGATGCGAAGTAGGATCTCAGGCCTCTCAACGCTCTGCAAACGCTTCTCTGCCGTCCTGCGCCGATGTGACGTCGAGACGTTCCTTAACATTGGCGGATATACCCCGAGATCGCCCGCTCGAGAAGAGGATCGACATGCACATTGATTATTGCCCGGGACGAGTTCCGGGATATGGAGTGTGTTAGTGATATCGTCAAGTGCATATTTTTTTCTGGCTCCCCATTATGATCTCGATGGGCTATTTTGTCACTTGCAGGATTCAAGCACAGTTCGACCACCTGGGCGAAACCTACTTTGATGGCTTCGACACGGACCTGGCTGAGCGTGAATTGGCTATGTGCTTGGGTTTGATCATGACCTTACATGTTCGCTGCTTCTATCAGCTTGCCAGGACATCTGTGGCTGGGATTACCAATGAAGAAGGTATGCTACTCTCGTTCTCATTCTCCTTTCTTTTTTTCGGGGCTGACTTCTTCCCTTTTATTTTTGATAGACACGTACTCGATATGGGTGCTATGACATTGAGCAGGAGCTGTTCGAACCCTGGGTGTTTTGTTGAATAGATGTAAGAGTCCAAACCTATCAAGGTCAGTAATACTTTCTGCACCCTACCAATGCACAGCGGGTCTTGAATGGATTTTATGATAAAAGGAAAATGATCAAGAGGCTCGAAGATCTCGCACAGGACTCTTCAGCTGTCAAACCGCATCTTATTCCGCAGATGAAGGCCCTGAGCAACTATATTGCAGAGCTCGTCAACTTTGGTATCTCAGTGCGTTTTTTCCTCTTTCTTCACCTTCTATCAGCTTTTGATTAGATGATGGACTACGTAGCTGGCTCAGCAAATTATGCCGCATCTCAAAGATGTTCGGTCTTCCAAATCCTCCTTCCAGCTCACCACTATCTTGGGTGTTGTCAAGCAGTCGGCTACAGCTACTGTCGCACCGGAAATGAAGCCAGGCGCATCACCATGGGATGCGATCGGCGAAGTCGTCTCTCATTTGATTGAAGAAAGCACCAAGCTCGTTCAGCCTCTGTCTGAGCCTGAGAATGTGCTCAAGAGTAAGTCACTCCTTTAGTCTTGAAAATTCCCGTTTGATGTGATCTTGCTCTTCTAGTTACTGGTACCGCACCTTGGGTAACCCGAATCGCGGAAGTCAAAGCAGCACTGGCCATCAACGTCGAAGCCGAACGCAAGGTGGCCTCTCTCAGCGACGAAATGCAGGCCCTCGCGCGGACGCTGCGTACCAAGGACCAGACGATCCAAGAATCCACCGTCAAGATCGAGCTGATGGAGCGTCGTCTCGAGGCAGTGAAGAAGCAGGCTGATGCGATTGTCGAGCTGGAGGGCGAACTTTTTAAGGCGAAGAAACAGGAAAGGGCGTATGAGGAGGCTATGGAGCAGTTGCAGGCCGATTTGGATACGCTTGAGCAGGATAATGCTAAATTGAAGAGTTTGACTGCTGGACAGGAGCGGCAGAGTGAGTTTGATTTGGATGATTTGGTGGGTTCATTGTCACTGATCGGTTTCTTTTATAGCGACTGGACAACAGCAAGCTGAAGTTGAGAATGTACCTATTGAAGGCAGTTTGGAAACTTCGCACTTATTGGAACAGGTATATCTGGTGCCATCTTTTTCGTTCCTGCTCCTAACACATCTACATAGATTGAAGCCCTGCGCGGAACAATCCGTTTCCTTCGTACTGAAAACTCTTTCCTCAAAGGACACGACCTCCTCCGCGAAATTGAAGCCCTCCCACCACTTACCTTACCAACACCACGAATACCAACACCCCCTCTGGACCCATCCGGAAACTCTGACACCTCCGACTCTGACTCGGACGAAGATGCACCTCCAACGCCACCCACCTTGTTCTCACTAGCAACAGAGACGAAGAAGCTGTACCGTGACGTGATGAAATACTCCTCCGCGCCGCGGGTGGTCGATTTGTCAGCGCTGAATGCCAGGAGAGCAGAGGCGAAGGGCGGTAAGGTATGGTTGCCTCGGAAGAAGATGCCTGCGCAGCAGGTGTTGGAGAGGAAGATGGAGGGTGAGAAGTTGAGCAGGAAGGTGCATGGGTTGTTGGAGAGGGCAAGCGCATTGGGGGCGGCTTTGTGATTTTTGGATGGACCGGATTTTTTTCGTGCTATGGTTATGACTATTAGTATTACTACTAGAATTATGCCCTGCAAGATGCCCATAGGCCGCTGCTAATAACCTTTCGTTATACCTTGGATTACGTAATACTCACCCGTACCCCGTTCTTTCTTCCCTTCGATTTCTTTTGCCAACGCACTTTCTATTGTCTGGTTCATTTCCAATACTTACACTGGGACGTACAATTACAGAGACATCGTGCTCACTGAAAACGGCCTTGCCACGCCGAAGTTACCGATAATAATTTAAAGTGGAAACCGAATCATGTATGTACTTACCGTTGTGGTGCTTGTGGTGCTTGTGGGACGGCTTTCGCAGAACTTTCATACTGCATCAAGATCACGATGAACTCTTTCCGGCTTATCAAGACATGTCTTGTCCAACCTAAAAAGCCTCGAAATCTTGAACGACCAAATCTCCCAACTCCGGTCCTCTCTCCTTAGGAGCGACAGCCAAGGCGACAGCAGCTGAAAGCAGAACTCAACGTTGACTTTGTCACCCACCTCTCCCTTGTCGATCAATTTCCTGCAAAGATCATTGCAAAGATTTTCTAGTTCTACGTCCATGGATTTGAATGTAGCGACCAAGGTTGACACAGAATTGCGTGGTCGTCCCGGACGATGCCACTACAAACACCAGTCTGTCAGACACGAATCCAACTCGCCACGTACCTATATCTGCCCTTCCCCTTAAAATTTGCGCTTCCATAGCTTGTTCTTGGCCACGCGCCCTACACCTCGAATTCTTCGTATCCACCCTCCGCATTCATACTTCCGCCATTTTTGGAATCTTTAGGCTGCCACCTGAGTCACGATGAATTTCCGTAGCCTGACACCATTCCTTGCATCCCTGACGTCCAGAAAGCTGCACTCTTGGTACCTTCTTGGTACCTTCTTCTCATAATTGCGTCTGATGCGGCGGCGGCTTAAATCTCGAATTGTACTGGCTGTTTGTTGGGTTTGTCACCTGTTCCGACGCGGGCCAAGATTTTAGTCACTGGAATGTCCTCTAATTGTTCCGAACGTGCCGGTGATGTGTAGAGGTTCATCTCTAATGGACCTACGCCGCAAATATAATACAAAATCCCCGTAAGGATACCCAACCTCATAATGCCTTATCCCCATGTTTGGGCCTTGCACTATGCGCTTTGCAAAATGGATACATTTTCTCCGCTTCACAAGGATCTCGTGCATTAGGAGGAAAGAAATTACAAGTGCTAACGTAACGCCCTGCCTCTTGCGTTACGGATATGGTCATAGGCAGCCGCCTTCGTATTCTGGCCAAGCCATCTCATGTCGAACCTAGAACATATGCTGTATCCCTGATCTTTGAAAAAATTTCCCCTTGTCCACTACGGCCATGGGCGGCCTTCATAAAAATTGTGAGTTTAGGTATAAGGCTTGGCTTCTTTAGCATATAAAAGACCCCAGTCCTGCGTTGAAACCCTCCAAGTTGTCTGATTACTCTCAAGCAACTATCTCGCCTTCAGAAAGTGGGTTACTTTCTTAAACTTACACTGCTCTCGATACTGACGCATGAACTATGCAGACAATCAATGTCGTTCATAGGTCTTTGCAAATTTGCGCTTCTCGCCGCCCATGTCGTGACCAGCATTGCCACTCCTCTTGAAAACGTAAGGCAGTCTATCTACGACAATCTTTCCTCATGTTCATTCTGATCTGTGGTGTCTTACAGAGAGCGAGTGAGGAGCTTGTGCAGACACCCGCTGGATTTTTTCCGAAGTCAAACGTCCATGCCGTTCCAGATGGTGCAACCGTGCATCAGTCCCCTACTGAGGTTCAAATTGTAGCCATAAATGGAACCATCCTCCAATCCGTTCCCTACACAGGTTCGAAGTCCGCAGGAGTGCTTCAAAGACCTAACTCAACTACCACCAGTCGCCGTGCTTTGCAAAGCGGCTATGTTGCCTTCACAAATTGGCGGAATGCAGGTCCAAGCCCGATCTCTTTCTTTGGAACCAATTGGCACGTCCCTCCCATTCCTTCCACTTGGAACGGCCAACTTCTTTACTGGTTCAACGGTCTTGTACCAGATGATTTCAATGGGATTTTGCAGCCTGTATTACAATACGGTATCTCTCCAGCCGGAGGAGGCCAATTCTACTCTCTTGCATCCTGGTGGCTTATCGACAATAACGTATACCATACAGGCATTACCCAAGTGTCGCCTGGTACATTTTTGCAAGGCCAAATGACGCTGACGGGCACTTCGACCTCTGGAGGTGTAACAACGTATTCATACTCATGCACTTTTGTAGGCTATCCAGGCACTACTATTTCTGCATCATCTACCAGAGTGCTCAATAGGGCCTATGAAGCATTGGAGATTTATACTACCCAAGTCAAGTCTGACTTGCCCTCCGGAAATACCGTGTTCTCCACAATCAATATTACCTTCCAGAACGGCCAACATCCCTCTTCCATTCCTTGGGAAGCGATCAGTGATCCTACTGACGGGATTACTATTACAGTCCTCTCAGATTCTGGGACCATTGGTTCCATTTTCCTTGTATATTAGAGTAATGGGTATCTTGGAATTGGTTGACAAAGGAACTTCGTCGAAATCATAACCGGCCAAGGTTAAATACTTATTTTGGTTTCGTTTTTTAGTTCAGTATGCCAAGCACTAGTTGTACACGTCTTTTTTGCTGAGATCGATGGAAACTAATTGATTTTTTCTTACTTAACAAATTCTTTTACAGCGGACCCTCCAGAAAGTCATTTGTAAGTGGTTCGTAGTCCATCATCATCCAATAGTCTAAGATCGATGGATATCCGTTTCAAGCCAACTTCTTTCTGCAGATTCCAAATGGCAAATGAATTCGTAATACATAGATATTTTCAGATGTTATTTGTGTCATGATTTATCATTTGGTTATTATGATCGCTAGTAATTGGCGCTCACGAAGCGCTCGTGTGCCAGCTGTGAATCGGGTTGATAGCTAGCTCCATTACTCATGCCCCAGAACGTTGGTCTCTTATCTAGTTGACTGAAAAGTCAAGCTAACTAGTTCTGGCTCTGGCTGGTCGTCTATGGGTCATCTCAAGGACATGCAGATCGCCAGGCTAGCAAAGATTTCCCACGATCTGGGACCGAGCCCCTGCCATCCATGATCCAAGATCTGCTCACCGCCACTGAGTCAGGAAACGAGTCCCCTTGACACTTGCACAGGGCTAGCAACAGGCTAGTGCTGCAGCTGCTACTCATCTATAAAGTGACTCTCAGACTGACGTCTACTCTCCGAGCCTTTCTCCCTCTTTATTTTGGACCGCAATGTATCGTTGCTACTCTTGTTCGAGTCTTGACACCCTTGACCCTCACCCTGATGGGCCCTATGTGACTTGTGGGGACGAATACTGCTCCCCTTGCGGGAGGTTTGATATTTTGAACGACCAAATTTCTCAAATCAATTCTTCTCTCGCAGCTCTGGTAGACGAGCGGCAAGGGCTCAGATCCCAACTCAACAATATCCATCAATCCATTGTCCATCGACTGCCCTTGGAGATATCTACTATTATTTTCTCGCTTTACGTCCATGGACTTGGCGATCCGGAGAATCCCACACCTAGGAAGCTAACCGACTCCCCGTTGGTGTTGGGTGCAGTATGTCGAACTTGGCGGCAAATAGGCTGGTCGATTCCCTACCTTTGGACATCGTTGACCATGGAGCTTGGTCCACGAATTGGACCGACAAGGATTCAGCTTGCAACAACATGGTTATGCCGATCTGGACAAATACCTTTGTCAATCAAACTATATAACAGCCTATCTTTTGAGAAATAGATATTTCCTCGAACGTTCAAAGTGTCCTGTTCGGACACTATCCCTCCAGGAGACCAACATGACCGGTGAAGACCTTGTACAGATCACAAGGTTATTACCGACACTGTCATATCTTCTCATAAGAGCCAAGACTGCAGACGAAGATACAAAAGAAGATCCACCACCCTTGGACTCTTCTATACTGCCCTTTCTGCTCATTCTCTCGAGGGTGCAGACTCATTCCTTTCATGGGGTGGACCTATCCTGCCACGACTAGAGACTTTCAGGCTTTTCTGAGGATTTACCTTTCCTGAGGAGTTGATTAGACTTATTAGAGGGCTTTTTGCTCCTTTCAGCAACAAAGAGATTACCCCTCTGCATCCCCTTAAATTTGTCCAGATGCTCTTCGAGTGTGATAGTGATGATCCTTTGCCATTTATTGGTGGTCCTACACTTGACTTCATTTCGGACCTCTCACAGAAAGGAGTGCAATTCAATCTCAAAGTGCATGAGTTAGGGCATGAGGTGCGGGACTTGCGCAAGATATGCTCGCATACGGAATTAGCAGAAGGATGAAAGAATTCCTTAGACTATTTTATGTCATGTCTAAGTCATTCAAGATCTTATTTAATTTCACGGTGCCCTGTGGGTTAAGAGGTTCGAAATATATCATCGAAGCTTCGTGCACGACGTATTCGTACTTATATAATAGAATAGATAAATCTATGTTATGACCAAGAAAGAGTGTTTCCACTGGAGCTCAAGCAGTCAATCGACTGCTCGAGGAAGTACAGCGGCAAAAAAATCCAATGCTTATATCTACAGTAAAATGCTCATTGTTAAAGGTCAAGGGGAAAACGATCCGGATAGTTGTACATTGGTGTGAAAAAAAAAGGTGAAGCAAGCAAGGATAGCACACTGGGGCCCCTTTATGCTGAAATTCGACAGCGACATAATAATAGACATGGCAAACGGGAAAAGGAAAAACTTCCAAAAATTTAAAAGCTTTAAAGTAATACTGTACCGTTATGCTCTTCGCATTGACATTCGTTCATTCATTGTTCTTTCATTGTCCAAAGATTGAAATGCGAAAAACTTTTGACGAGATCAAGAATCCAGTGAAAGTAAAGAATGAAAGAGAGGAAATCGTCAGATGGCATAACGAGACAGAGAGCACATAAGCCTCATGATGGAGGCGGCGAAGCAAGAGATTCCTATGCGGATGTAAGCTTTGTTCAGCAAAACGTAGATAAACTTAGAAGAGGGGAAAGCGCAGACCTGAGTTAAAAGCTCGGCTACAATTGGAACCAACAACGTCAATTTCGAGTGTTTCTAAAATAATACAGGAAATACGGACCTGGATTCAACATCGGCTCCCCATCCTCCGTCAGAATATGTTCCATTGGTTCAGGTCGAGTATATCGATGCAACAACCCAGCTTCCAAGCCCGCAAAACTCAACGGACTACTCATAGAGGCTCTATCCGAATGTGCTGACTCCGAACGGATACCTCCACCGATCAGCCGTTCCCTCTCCTCTAGCTCCTTTAATCTCTGCTTCTTCGCCGCCTCCTCAGATTCGGCCTGCATAAGCACCGCTTGTACGGCCGCTACGACGTCTGCCTCTGTAAGTTCAGTTTGTTCTTCGAGCTCGAAGTTTGGATCGGTAGGATCGGAAGGGGACATGTAATCGGAGGAGATTGTAGGAGGAGATTGCGAAAGCGACGCGGATGTATGGCTCGGACTTGAATTAGACGGTATTGAGGAATTACGAGATGTAGAACTTGATGAAGAGCTGTGGGGTGGTGGTACTTGGGACTGATAAGCTGATGTGGGACCTGTGTGGTATCCGCTCGTGTGCGGTCGATAGTGCGGGGAGGGGTAGTAAGAAATGTATCCCGTCGGGCCCATAGTCGGAGGCAGCACGCCGTTTTGCCATGTTGGATATTCGGGCCACGGAGGGCCTGTCTTCGACGAGATAGGAGGTTTAGGAATGTGGGCTTCATTTCGAGATTTGAGAGGCAACGAGATGAGATGAATGTGTGAAAGCGAATGCGCGCAGAGGTTGACGTACGGGAGATAGTGACGGTATGAGAGCGGTAGTAGCTAGATGGACCGGCATGGGTAGGAGCTCCCTGGTGCGTCTGCACGGGGATGTTGCTATAGAATTCCCTCTCCTTGCCCTTTGACGAAGGCGTGCCACTCCGACTTCGGCCATCTGCATTCTCGTCTCCTCCTTTATTCCGGCTTACAGGTTCGATCACGACACCATCATGCCTTTCAAGCTTTTAGAGACTTTGGAATAAGGAGTCAGACGCAAGGTAACTCCTCACCTCGACTTTTGGTGGCGTCTGAGTGCATCCGTCTGTCCAGAATACGTGAGCGTGATGTCTGGTGAAAGGAGATAACAGCATAGGAGTATACCCTGGTAAAATTCGCATCGCACTGCGGACAAGGACTACACATAAAAACGTCAGAAGTCGACAGAACAAAAACCCAACACGCGACTCACAAACTAGGCATGGAATGCGTCTTAGTCGTCCGTTGATGCCGTTTCAGATCGGCCTCGCGTGCAAACTGCTTGTTGCACCCATTGATTTTGCACGGCCATATGCCAGTAATCAATGGCTTCTTTCTCGGAGGTCTCTTCTGCTCCTCTGACTGGCCATCGGTAAGTTCGGCAACTCTGGTTCAAATGAATGCAAATTAAATTCCAGAGACTCACAAGCGCAGTCGATGTGGTAGGTACCATTTCCTTCAAGAAAAGTGGAGAAAGAGAATTTGAACGCGAATATGGCGTTTCCGTGGTAGAGAAGAGCAGAGTCCTGTGAACGCCTGCCGCTTAACCAATTCACGGTTTCGTAAATGTGTGGTCAATTGTTTGGTTTACAAGCTGCTCAATACATTCCTGCCGAGCAACCTGCCGATCATCTCGACCACCAATCTCGAACAGCCGAGAAAGTGATTTGTGTGGTCACTAGATTCTAATAAGCCTCTAAAGACACGATAGTAAAAGACCAACCAACCAACCAGGTGGGGATTCATATTTAAATATTAGATTCGGCTGCCCTTTTGAGTAGTTTTGACCAAGCAAAGAAATCAAGACGTCTGTTTTTCTGTTTTACCCTACCGAGTCTTCTCAAAGTAACAAATGACGTAATATTGCTGCCTCACGTAAGCCAGACTTTCAGCAAAGGCTCTATTCGGGCGACAATTCTACGTTTAACAGGGTATGGTAGGCTGCATTCTTATGTCCTTGTCTAGTTGACATTTCACAAGATATTGACTTTTGGCCAGGGGTATTGTGGTCCAACCTATAGGCAGAGCGGAAACTCAGTATAAATCAACGACCAGGAGGCAAGCTTACCTGTTGCACACAAGCCCTCGCAAGCTTGTGACCAGCCAAGACGGAATCGTCCAAGCTCTTTCCAGCAACGAGAGCGCCAAGGAACCCACCCGCAAACGCGTCACCTGCTCCATTTGTGTCGACAATTTGATCATCCCGGAGCGCGTCGACCTCGAAGATCTTGGGCTCATCAGGCTTATCCGCCGTCACCACAATAGTGTGGAGAGCGCCTTGGGTGAAGATCACCGTTCTTGGGCGTTTTTCGTTCGCCTTAGGGAGCAGAGCGATGCTCTTGGCAATGCCACGGAGGTCTTTAGGGTCTGGGTAAGAGTGGGTAGTAGCCCATGCTTCGGCCTCGGATTCGTTTCCAATGAAGACGTCGACATAGGGGATGATTTGATGAACCTGGGTGTTAAAGAATTGAGAGATGAAAGGGGCGGAGATGTTGAGAACGAAAGTCTACAAATGGGACACATTTAGTACGACCAAATAGACGTGAAGAAAGGGGCTGACACACCTTGCCGGCATCGGAGGCAGTCTTGCTCAAGTGCAGAGCAGATTCTACACCATGAGTAAGGAAGAATCCCTCCATATAGAAGAATTTGGCGTTATCGATCAGAGGAGCAACCTGGGGAGAGGTCAGATGCGCCTTTTCGAATTTCTCTGCGACGCGCAGAGTGGTCACTAACGACCTAGGAACATGAATTTAGTATGAATTTCCAGGGAAAAGAAGTTTGGTCCACGTACCGATGATGACCAGTAAGAATGACAGCACAAGCACCCGTCTTCTCGCCTTTCTTGACTTGGTACACCTGGTCAAGTCCTTCACGCTTGTTAGCCTCCTTGAGCTGCTCCGCCAGATCGTCGTCTCCAACAGCGCCAGCGTAAACGACGGACCCAGGAGGGAGAACATACTACATTAACCATGTTAGTTTTCACCAATAGAGTGAAAAGGTTTCTGCACGTACTGCAGCTCCTCGAGCAGCATTCTGAGCCGCACCTCCAGCAACGTAGGTCACCTCATAGTCGCTAACGAGCTCATCGTAACTATCAAGGCAGACAAATGTTTTTCAGTTAGACGGAAAGAAAAGTGATACATGGTTTCTTCTCACATTCCAGCGTGTTTTTCCTCCGCCAAAATAGCATCGTTGGCCTTCAAGTCATACTTCTCCAAGAGCTTCTCTCCATTTCTAACCTGCATGTCGAGCAGGGGATTGCCCATGCAGAATACGGAGTATGAAGGGGTAGACATGGCGGGATCGTTCAAGGAGTGGTGGAGGTAACTTGGAAAATGGTTCGATCGACTTTCCTTGATTATGTTCAGCAGGGAAAACTTTGATCACATCGATGATCTAATCTAATCTGATCCCCTCCCGTTCTGTTCACCATCGGAAGAAAGCACTTCAATAAATACATACCCACCGGGTCTGATTTGAATCTGGTGGAATATTGTACAGAAAGATTGGCCAAATAATTGAGTCCGATCAAATAATTTAACATTTTGCCAACTGCAGTTGGTTCTAAAATTAATGTGTGGTACTACGTGGTACCAGAAAACGTCGTATTATACATGCTTTCGAATGCAAATATTAGACAAGTAAGAAGTAATTAAAGCACGAAAGGTGCAACCAAAGCAAGATTGTTCAAATAATTAATCCCATCTGCTCTAAAAGTGTCCTGCGTGATAAGCGGTGGGCCATTGGCAGGGAAAGTGTAGAGGTTTGGTGAACGAGTGGTGTATTGTGGCCAATGAACGCCCACGCCGGTGTTTGGGTCGAGATCTGAGACGAAGTGGATTAGGTTATCGTTGACTATGCCTGCAACGAGGTCGGAACCATGGTACTGAGGGTTGAAAATTAGAGACAACCAGAGACAGATAAAACTAACTCACAGATCCAATTCCGTCAGTAGATTTAAGCCTCTTGGTAACTGAACATATCAAAGAGTTAGAATAAAAATTAATGCTGAACACTCCGACTACTCACTATAACCAAATACTTTTGCTTTTGTAGTAGCCTGTTGAAGGAACAACCTCCTTGGCCCGTTCTGTATCGAGTCGGAAATGAAGGCAGACACGCGCTTAAATTGAGGAGTTAAGGCATTTGCTTTTCCAGTATCAAAAGGCGAGCCTGCAGCTGGGTCTGCTGGGTAGAGAGTCCAGAGTTGATCGAGAGTGTCTACAGGGTTTCTGGGTTGCCAATTTGTTTCCACGTAAGAACGGAAGTCGGCGTCGGTGCTAAATTTAAAGTGAGTAAATGTTTTATGGCCGTTGGGGGAGATTGAACGAACGTAATATTGAGCGATGAGATTCCGAAAAGTGTTCCTTCATCGTCAACCGTTCCCGATACAAGTGGTATATTGGCAAATGCCCCTTTCGTGACAAGAGCTTGCGGATTATCTTTTAAGAATACGCCGTCTACACTTGGATGCCAAACCAATGCCAGTGACTAAACAATCAGGATGCAAGATTAAGATAGAATTTGCAGAGGAATAGTGAAATACTACCTCGTAGGAGAAGAAGCTTGGAGTTTTGTCAACGGACGCTTTCAAAACAGGGAAAGGCAAGGCACGCAAGCAGGCCAAAGCGTCGCTTGCAGCAGAGCACCCAGTGTCTGATGCAAGGAAGCTAAAGAAACTCTGAAAGACAGGTTCAAACCAAGATCAGTCTCTGTAGTCCAACGCGACTTACCTGCCCGGTTCCCTTAGTGATATTTCCAACGGGCAGTGGAGCCCCCGACATCATGAAACCAGCGCGGAACAGTCCTTGAGCATTTCCTCCATTCGTCATCATTTGCAAACCAACAGAAATAGCACCGGATGACTGGCCCCAACTGCACGGACGATCAGTTGATACAAGACTGAAATCATAATTTGGACCGCACAGTGTCACTTTAGACGGATCACCGCCAAATGCGTGAATGTATTTATTGACCCATTGAATTGCAAGGCGCTCTGATAAAAATGTCAATCGTTGAAGTGTGAAAGTCCGAATACATCTGCGACTCACGATCTCGAAGGCCGAGGTTGCCATTACCTTCTTGAAAAATCTGAAGTCCGCCCAAGAATCCATAAGCTACACAAATGGTGAGTTTTTTTTTACCTTGATGCTATACAGCTAATTTGTATTAACCTGAAAGTCTGCGGTGAAGCCGTCAAAAAAAGAGACATAATTATGCAGGGCCGAGGACATACCTGTAATTTATAGATACATAAATGATCGGTTTCCCAAGCTGGATTGACCGAGCCACAAGTCCTGACCCTACCGAATCGTATCTATCAAAACTTGGTTAGGAAACGAAAAGTCTGGAGAGTAGAAACCCACGAGGCAGTGTCTCCGACTTGGTATGCACCTGCATATCATTGTGAGACGTACACACTTTAGATATAAGTTATCATACCGCCGTGGATCCACTGCGTAAATGGATAAGTAAATCCTAATCTAAGACTGTAAAGCTCAGATACCTACAACAACAACGGGTAATTTGTGATTGGACAGACTTGGAACAGATGGCTTAATGATGTTAATGTAAGGCCTGCATAAGGCTCCTCTTAGCGCAAAATATCATCATAGTTATGAAATGCTTACAGTCCTCGTTCTCCGTCCCGGGCGCGTCTCGGAGCTCTGGCTTCGTAGATATGATGTTGGTAATGTCCTCCAAACCTGTTTGCGGGATTGCGATCTGCTGCTGGGGACATAAAAACCCGTATTTCGTGGCATCCACATTGCCTTTGTATGGCGCACCGCTTGAGCGGCGCGGAATCGTTCTCTAATGAGAGTAAATCGAAGGGATCCTACAGGCAGGATAAAAAAGACCTTACGGCGGAACTGCATACGGAATGCCCAAGAATTTTGATACTAACCCAGAAGTCGCTCCAGTGACAGTTGCCGAGTCGAGTTTGATTTTTGGTCCAGAGGGAAGGCATGGACGATGCCTTGCAATATGAGGAGGAATATCAAAGGTTTGAACATGCCGAAATACTAGCCAATTCGACACTTGGGGGGATTTACGATAGTTTTCGTCGGGCATATATATCTACTGGACCCTGACCTGATAAACGGGTGTAGGTTTGACGATCCAGAGACATGTTACCGACCAACATGAAATGGATGTGTCCCTCGGAACTGGGAAGCATTTCACCTCGGTCTGATGCAAGTACAGTCTTGACATAGGTGAGGGCTTGGGCTCATAAGTTAGTATCATTGTTGGCAGTCGTCAACGGCTGCACATGTGATACGGGGCAAGTGGAACTTGAAGATAAAAAAATGCCTGCGTAGAGACCATTAAGCGACGCTAGCGCCAGAAGTATGTGTGGTATATGTCTTGGGTCGAGGTAAAGTCGGACGAAAGTGGATGAGCTTGGCAGGCGAACGTAGTGGAGATGAAAGAATTTAGCCGCTGTCCATGGTATAAATCTAGGAAATGATTGAATATAACTACAGTGTAAGGCACGCCCAGCAGTCAACCCCAGGTCAATGATCCGTTCGTGCACATAAACGGTTGTGCAGGTCTCTCTTCCGGTATGATTTGCTGCCTTCATATATGACTGACATTGACAGAACTCCGGTGAGCTTGAGTTAAATCATCAGCATGCATCAAACCCGAGTCTTAACTCTTTGCACGTCATAACTTGGTCATAACAGGCATTGCGATTGGCAAAGCTATACCTCGGATCTGAAACGGAAGGTCCCTAATTCGATCGAATCCAAGGATATGAGAACATCTACAGCCCGATTTTTTTTGGTCATAATCACAAGTAATGCTCCTGAAGGGAAAAGAAACAAAGTGAAATATGCTGCAGGCGACGCGAAAGGAGTTGGAAAGGAAGAAGGTTTTAAAGTTTACAGCCAGTTGGTGCGGCATTAAAAATTTTAAATTCCGCTGCTTTGGCAAGTGCGCGTGCCCAAAAACAGGCTCAATTTCGATGAAAAATAGTTCATCCTCACCTCTCATCTTCATGTCCGAACCAAGTATGTAGTCTTTCCGCTTATAAATGGTCGTTTATAATTTTGTCCACTAGAACGAGGTTACTGCTGCCAGTGAGGTCGATTTATGGCCCGAGAAGCACTCCAAAGGTCCAGGAAGATCGAAATATTCAGAGCTCGCAGAGGAGCAGCTCAGAGGCCGGTCGTTAGCTGTGGAAAGACGGCAAGATCATCCTGTTGGTATACGAACTGCGACAGAGAAAGGAGAGCAAGTAAATTGAGAAATCTTTGCGCGTCTCCTTGGAAGATGTCCAGGTTGATATGGCGTTGATTTGCTTCCTTCTGCAGTCCAGTTCTCGCTTTGCTACTTTACATATATGCAGAGAGAGGAGAGACTGCCGTATGGATGACCTAGCTATACAGGAAATTTCAGTGTTCGAAAAACCGTGAAGGGCCTCGACCCCCTTGCTAGAGCTTGGTATAACACTTACTAGATATAAGAACCGTTTATAGTTTTCAGTGAATTACCAATGTTGAGGAAGCAACGAGGGCTGAGCCTGGTCTGAAGGTTTGAATGTTCTGAAATGACTTCTGTTCTAATGGCCTATGATTTGTTGGCAACTGTAAGTCTGTAATGGCTAACAGATTCAATAGCCTCCAAAGGTACTAGTATTTCAGGTTGATAGTATCGGTGTCCAGATTGATCCTGTTTGGGTGTGAACTCTTCAATCGTGATAATCTGACACTTGCTCGGGTACACGGGGACAGACCCTCGCAGGAGGCCACCATTGACATCCTAAACCCACGCCCCGCGCGCCCAAGACGCATACCCTCGTCTCCCGGAACGCCCAGTTGTATTTTTGAAGTCGTACGACCTATCGCTGGTCGTTGGAGAGACTAGCTGCTATGCGGGAGCCCCTAAGCCTCCATACAGGACAAAACCGTTGTTGAGAGTGGGCTAAAGATGACGCGGTACACATGAAAAGCATAGACGAGAACACAGGTTCACTGTATGAAATTCATTCGTTATCCGCCCTTAAGGCGGCTTTGCAGGTCGGGCTGACTAAGTCGATAGCAATGCCTGTATACGCGGATCATGAATAATAGAAAAGAACACAGGTTCGAGTCACTTCGACATGCAAACTCAATTGTGGAGGGAGAGCTCATCATGAGTCATGATGGGGACACTGTCGAAACCGCGTGAACCTCCCTCTTTGTTTGGCGTGGCCTTCTGAAAGCAACACAATTTGTAGGGCACTTCACCACCTTCGCCTCTCACATTCTGCTCCTAGCTTCCATTTCAATCACTCGAGACATAGCTTCTTCATCTCCATTTACTTTTGACCTCCGAAAGCTTTTCTATCGCCTCACGGCCGTGACTGAAATGCCGACATAGCAGAAGTAGTTTGTTCGTCGCACATTAGAGTGTAACCGACCTTTTACCCTCTTGAAAGCCCAGTGTATTACTTGCTGCTTGGTGTTCTCTGCCTAGCACGTCCATTAGCTCGGGCTTATACGATACGATGGCTCTCATTTTCGACCTCCCATTTCGTATAAATACAGGCCAAGCCTTGAGAGGGCTTCCCCACTTTTCCGGCTTGCCAGACGTCCTACACTTGCCAGCTGCACTATAACTCTCTTACCGCGACCTCCAACGTTCATAACTGCCGACCATTTGCAATGGCTGCTCCTATCGGTACCCACATCATGAGCAACGCGACTATCATATCTGTATCTCAACGAGGTCCGCCAGAAATCACCACTGCAGATGTTCAAGTGGACGTCTTCACCTCCGGTGGCCGACGCGTTTTGTACGTCGATTGCACCCCGGCAGGCTTTATCCCCGTCTTCAGCGGTGCTGGCGCTGCAGTGCAACACACATCGTCTGCCAACACTGGGTCGGCGAAGAAAGATCCGGAGTCGACGACGGCTGACGAACTCGCCTTCTACCAGCAGGTCAAGAACAGGAGCGGCACGGTCAAGGACGAGGAAGGTGAAATGAACCTCATGGACGCTGACGAGAAACCTGGCGGCACTCACGACGTGTCCCGCATCACTAGGAAGTTCAAGAGGATTGGCGATACTCCTGGTGCCCAGCCGGGTGACGATGACGGTTTAGGACGTGCATCTCCTGCCCCCGATACCCCTGACGGCCTGCTCGTCGCGTACCTCAGCCAAATTGTTCACCAGGACCTCCAGCGTCCCCCTTCTGAGCGGATCGACACCGTGCGCATCAAGTCCCCTGAACGGCACCACTGGCTTGCTCTCAACGGGCTTTCTCCCAAACATCTCACTCTCATATCTTGCACTGAGGAGATAGGTGACCTCGCTTCCCTCGACAGGCTCGAACACCGCTGGACAGAACTGGAGACGCTTCGTCTGGAAGATGTGTCTGACCTTTTGTGGGACAAGGTCGATTGGGCTACAACCATTTCCTCAGTCAGAGCTATCACCCTCTCCTACTGCTCCTCCATCCGCCTCAACATCACCGGCGGCCTTCCAAACCTTACCAAGTTGCGCATCATAGAGAATGACGCCATGGCCGCATTCGTTCGCGCTGGTGCGGACATCGCCGGTTTCTCGAAGAGGTTGGAGGTCCTTTACTTGCAGAGCACCAATGGGTGTGACGCCAAGACCAAGGCCGACCTCCTGCGCTTCCGTGACCGCCTCAAGAAATGCACCCACCTCAAGGATCTCACGCTCATCCTTGCACGGGCCAACCAGGATACGGGATTGGTGCCTTTCCTTCCCAATTCCATCGAGAACTTGGCTTTCCACTGTTCGTGTTCCATCACTATGCTAGACGACCTCGAGGATTGGCTCAAGAAGCCGGCTGATAAGAAATGGCTGCCCCAACTTGAAGAGCTTCACCTTCAAGGGTGACGCGAGGACCTTTGATCAGTTTGCTCTTCGGAGCGAGGCTCGGAGGACGGCAGAAATTCGGATTTCACTGCCTCCGGTTGCCGTCAAACATGAAGGCGGCGAGGCAGGCGAAGGGTCTGCTGACGTCGATGAGGGTGACTCTATGGATACTGCTGACTTGAATGCCCGCAAGGTCCTTGTGGGAGATGACTTCGAGGAGGACGAGGACGATGATGATTACGAGGATAATGATGCCGACGACGATGACGACGCGGAAGGTGAGGAGGACGACGAGGACGAGGATATGATCAAGGAAGAAGAAGACGACGACGACGCCCAGCTCAACTTTGGTGCCGAGGACGACCACAACCCTATTCTTCTTCCACATATTACCTCGTTGATCGCATCTGTTATGCACAAGATGAAATCACGCAATCTCGAACTCCAGATTGTCGCCTAATACTCATTAGCTTGGCACCAGTTGAATGGCTGGAACACTGCTCCGTTCAATTGCGATATCAATACTTTTTGATTGTAACCCTATTATGAGCTGTGAATCTTATTTATTTCATTTATCTCAGCTGCTCAGCATGCTGAATCTGATTCAAAGACAGAAAACGTTATGGAAGCCATGGCTCGCCCTGTTCTCCTAAGATTCAGTCTAATTGGCTACATGTACCTATCTCTGGCGTTCTGTATGCATACGACTTGTGTCTTCTGCGTGCGTGGTTTTGCTGTCAATTTCCATGCATCTCTTTTGGTTCTAAAAAATCGACCTGCATAAGTAAGCATGCTCAGCAGCACGCTTCACCTCATGCTTGCTTTCCTCCTCATCTCTTAGGCTGAATTGAATTGAATCCAAACATCTCACTTCACGTGCATCCGAATCTGCTTACACTACCCCGAACTCCTGCTGTCTAATAGCTATGTAGAAGTAGCTGTTCTTACAACTTCTTACCCATGGGCATCTAACGGACCATCTTCCATCCATCATCAACCATTCAACAAACCCCAAAATCTCAATCAAATCACACACACACACACACACTGCCTCGAGATCAAATACTTTATGATTGTTAATAATATATGGCC
>JADNYJ010000540.1:0-21135 GCA_015501075.1 Gymnopilus junonius | reverse complement strand
AGAGTCAATTAATTCACACATCTGAAACGCAAATTAGGCTAACTTGATAAATGGTCGAAATAGGCAAAGATTTACGATTACCTATATTCACTACTGACAAAATGCGAGGATCATATCCCTGCCTTCCCTAGTGCACCTGCAAAGCTTTCGAAATCGGGTACCACAGAGCTTCAGCCTTCAGTTGCATGCCTATGGCACGGAGCAAATCTGCTACCGAGTCGGATCACTTAGGTGCTTTGCATTAGCGAAAATAGTCTTGATGATAGCCTGTGATAGATCATAGTATGATTTTGAAAAAGAAACGCGATATTCCAGGACGAATGACACCACTTTCAATGTGGTATCCTTCTCCTATGTTGCGAATTCCCAGGTCTGCATAAAAAATAAATGGATAGATATTGCGCCAGATTCGAAGTTGGACTGATAATAGCAGGATGATCAAGTGCTGCAAATCGTACGGTGACGAGATGATAATAATCTTGTAATAATCTAAAGTCCGCAGAGCCCTCGATCGCAAAAAGGTCCGAAGCATGCCTAGATAACCATCTGGGTTCTAAAGCAAGGTTCAAAGGCAATTCAAAGGATGGGCCTGCCGCGGTATAGTCGGACAGGTTCTGACTGCGGTGCCACCAAGCTGGTAGAGACATACGCATGGCAGAAAGGTCAAAGCGCAGCCGTATATCGACAGCAGTAGAGGTGATATACTGAAAGAACGCGCTCAGCTGCCCAGATTTGGTCCCTTTCAATGAAGGCGGGTTCATCAGACAGTGGCAGACACGCGCCAAGAAGACACGCGTTTGGGCGGCGTCGATGGGTGGGCTAATTTTTGATCCTCTGTGTCCTTCGGCGCGGCACCTCCCTGCATCGGATGATGCAGTTATGGTACACGCAAGGGCGTGGCTGTAAAATCGTGGCATTCCAACATTCAGCTATCCGGTCAGCGGGGGAAATTTTATCGAGGTTTCGAGTCAGCAGCTCTTCTTGAAGCATTCCAAAAGATAACGTCAAGATCGCAGCAAAAATATGTCAAACGCTTTGTAGCGAGTGACTCATACCAAAGTTCGGAATTGCCAATTGGTAGAATGGAGGGGGTCTTGTTCAAGTTTTGTAGGTGCCGGCAACGACGCGTCAGATTTGGTGCCGGTGTTCTTTTTTCGGCATTTATATGTAACCCCGCGCATAATCAGTGTCACATCAAATTTGTTTATCATCATCCCATTGTAATCTTTCCCTCCATTTGTAACTACGCAATGTCGTCCAACGAGGAAGAGCCCAACGATGGCGAGGCATCCTCGGGACTGTTTCAGACCATGAAGAAGAGGAGGATACAAAGGGCATGCGACATTTGCAGGCGAAAGAAAAGTATGTCTCGTTCTCAATATGCATTCGGCAAATGCTTATATTAATTTATTGGCATACGTTAGTTCGATGTTCGTTTGCCTTTGACTATTGCTCGACATCTACTGATGTTTTAGGAGCAGGTGATGGCGTACAGATGCCAGGAAACCGGTGCTCAAATTGTATATCTTATGATTTCGACTGCACCTATGTGGAGGCTGCCAAGGTGTGTCTTACCTGTCCTTTGTTGTTGCAGTGCTATATTCAAGTTCTCTTTAGAGACGTGGCCCGCCGAAGGGGTGAGCTTTCATATGATGTTTTTTCCTCCCCCCATACTCAAAGCAGTCTCAAAGCTATGTCGAAAGTATTGAAAATCGTATGGACAAATTGGAAAAGGTTCTGCGGCAGGTACGCTTCCCCCTATATTTTATTTCAAACTTTTGTCTCAACCCTAGTCAAGTTATGTCCAGACGAATCAGTATTCAAAGAGTTGAACTCATTAATCGACAAATGGAACCCAGAACAACCAATCCCGAAATCCATAACTTCTGTCGTCCACGACAAACTCGGGTGTACCAACGCCTTACCGGGAGTAGCAGCAACTGATGTCGTTACCTCCGCTATCCGCGGTATGGCCGACAGCAAACCTTTGCCACGCATTGATCCAGCAGAGGACGACGACGAAACTAATTTGCGCCTCGCGGAGAGCCTCAGAAGGATGACACTTGATCCTACAGAGTACCGATTTTTTGGCAAATCTAGTGGAGCCATGCTCATACGCACAGCCCTGGAGCTGAAGGGTAAATATACGGGGGATGCGCTGGACCTCACAACACAATTGCCTCCCATAATTAATCGACGCAAAGTTTTTTGGACGTTGAGGCCGGTATATATTCAGTTCCTTCTTTCCGTTTTTCTTCTTTCTGACCGATGAAGTACAGTGGGAGAAAATAGCAGAAACTATACCCACTCAAAAATTTGAATTTCCAGAGGACGACGTTGCTCTTCACTGCGTCGACCTCTATTTTACCAATATTAACCTCTATCTACCCCTTCTCCATAGACCCTCTTTCGAAAAATCCATCAACGACGGCTTACACCTCACAAACAATGGCTTTGCTCATGTGTATCTTCTCGTATGCGCCCTCGGAGCTCGGTATTCAGAAGATCCAAGAGTTTTGCTGGACGGCATCGACTCATGGCATTCAGCTGGCTGGAAATGGTTTGATCAAGTACAAATGGTCAAGAGGTCGATAATGGGTCCTCCGACCTTGTACGACATCCAGCGATATTGTGTACGTCATTGACATGGGATCTCATCAGCCCTTTTGCATGTGAATCTAAAGTTAGTTTTTTTGCTTGGCAGCTTTCTGTACAGTTCTTGCAGGGCTCCTCTGCGCCGCAGTCGTGCTGGACTTTGGTCGGCATCGGCATCAGGCTTGCCCAAGATGTGGGTGCGCATCGAAGAAAAGTCAATAACCATACCATGACTGCGGAGGATGAGATGTGGAAACGCGCTTTCTGGTATGTCAAAGACGGTTGTAATCTGAGCTAGTATTAAGTGTTGTGTTTTCTTAGGGTTCTCGTGTGCATGGACAGGATGGTCAGTTCATCTTTGGGTCGACCATGTGCCATTCAAGACGAAGAGTATGCCTTTTGATACGCATTAGTATTATGACTTGTGGCTAACATTGCAACCTCCCTTAGATTTGATCTGGATCTGCCCGTCGATTGCGATGATGAATATTGGGATAATGATAGTCCTGAGCTTCGCTTCAAACAACCTGTCGACAAGCCGTCTTTACTTAGCGCGTTTATACTGTACATTAAGCTACACCAGATACTGGCCTTTTCATTACGGACAATTGTACGTCATCTCCTTCCTTCACGCTTCAACCTGATATTGAGACTTTTGACAGTACTCTATCAATAAGTCAAAAGCTCTCATGGGACTGGTTGGTCCAAAATGGGAGCAGCACATTGTAGCCGAGCTTGACTCTGCTTTGAATAAATGGGTCGATTCAGTACCTGATCATCGTATGTGGCTTCTCAAATATGATAAGCTTCCGAATTATGCTCACCCTGTTTTCTAGTACGATGGGATCCCAACCGTGAAGACGTAAGATTCTTCAACCAATCGGCCACGTTGTACGCGGCGTATTATCACGTCCAAATTCTAGTGCATCGCCCTTTCATACCTTCTCCGAGTAAACCTTCACCGCTATCATTCCCCTCTCTCGCTATATGCACCAATGCTGCGCGGTCATGTACCCATGTCGTAGATATCCAGCAGAAGAGATGTCCGAGTGACCTAGCGATACCCCAAATGCAAGTTTGTGTGAGTTGAGACGTACTCTTGCCTCTTTATTTCTTGTCTTTAGGCCTGTGTGGCTGACGCGCTTGCTTCCTTATTCCTCAGATGTCGGTGTTCACCTCTGGCATCGTATTACTCCTTAGTATATGGGGAGGGAAACGCTCCGGGCTGTCGATGGACCCCAGTAGAGAGATGATGGACGTATATAAGTGTATGCACATCTTGAAGAGTTCCGAGGATAGGTGGCATTCAGCAGGGAGACTATGGTATGTGAGGACTTTTTCCTTGACCTTGACAGGTGTGCTAACGCCGTTGCTGGGATGGTATCTAGGGATATCATGTATGAATTAGCGTATGTGGGCGACCTGCCGCTGCCACAGCCAAGTCCACCGGGAAATAAGCGAGAAAGAGATGCTGAGATTCCGATTTCGGCTAATGCTCAGTCTAGAGATGTGTCCTCCCGAAATATGAGTGGGCCAAGAAACATTGCTGGGTCAAGAAGAGTTGGTAAAGACACTTCAGCTACGTCTCAGTCCAGACGACCAACGCAGCAACAATCAAGCGTGGACATTTCCATGACTGCGGCTCACCAGCATTCGTCAATATCATATATAAAGTCGCAGCCACAGTTATTCTCGCTCCCGCGCTATCCATATATCGACCCATCATCCCCCGCCTCGTCGTCCTCAGCGTCAGGGCTTTCCGTTCAACCATCCCCGACCGCAGCAACTTCCTTGACCCCAACTCCGCCTCCAGCCTCTGCTGTTGAGGAGTACCTTTCCTTACCTGTGTATAGCAATGAGCTTGGTAGTCTTCCTTTGCATGGAGGTTTCACTTTTTCAGCACAGGCTGCAACGACAGGGCAATCTCCACCACAGCAGCAGAATACAAATTCATGGTTTTCGTTCCGTGAGCCGTCGACATCATTTTCATCCTTGGACGATTTTGGAACGTTACCCCGCAGCAATCAGCTTAGCAACCAGCAAGCTGCCGGGCGTGGCTTTGGGTCGATAGCGAACACAAGTGATAGCGAAATGATGACTCAAATCCAGCCACAGGGCGCGTTTGGGTACGGCATGGACGCAGAAGCCGCTATGGCAGTTGGGATGATGTTTGATGGGATGTCGCCGTTCACATCTTATGGACAGCAGCTGCCACCTTCATCGTCCTCGTCCACATTCGACACGGGCAGTATGGGTGCTGGCATTGGCGTTGGAGGAAATGGTGGTCCTGTCAATAATTTCCTGGGGAATTCATATCGACCTCCTGGAACTGATGCTGGTATGGGCCTAGAGGACCTAATGGCTGATGGAAGTTTTAGTGTCGATCCTGGAGCCCAGCAGCAACGTCGGCAAAATACTGGCATAGGAGGGAACGGAAGGAACACCGGTTACGATTTTATAGACAACGATACCATGTCGATGTGGTCGAATGCTCCTGCTGGTTTTACGTGAGTCCGATCTTTCCACCTTTTTTCTTTTCCTTGCCTTTATATCTCTTACCCGACCTGGGCTTTGACTAATTGATTATTTTGCTCACTGTATTTTAGGTTAGACGAATGGGGATCATACTTGACTAACGTCAGCGAACTTACGCAAGGTCACGCAGAGCATCAACCATCGGGCTCCAGCGTCCCCATAGGGTCCGGGGCGGATGACAGTCACCGCAGTCATCTACAGCAAAGGCTTTAAGACAGGGGACTGAATTCATACTCCTCGGGGTGATTATTCAATTCCGTACCTTCGATGACGACCGTCATGCTAACTTGCCATTTTTCAGAACCTCCTGTATATTGGCATCATACTTGCTGTTCATTATCCAGTCTTCTGGCTTCTAGCTGTCTTTCATCATCGACTTCTGGTTTCATCCTAGTGTATCTCAAATTTCAAGCCGTCAGAGGACCTACAGATTAAAACATCGGCCTCGATATCATGCCATCATGCCTCTCAGGCATTCTGTATTCTTACTTCTCGCTATCGTTAATCACCTGCTCATGTCTATTTCTGCCACCACTACTCATTCCAGCTCTCGAGATAGATAGATATTTAACTTGATTGCTGCGTATTATCTTTCCTGTAGCATACTGTTCTCCGTCGGTCTCAAGTCGGTCTTAATACTTTCTTCTGGATGACAATACAAGCTATATACCCGACATGCCTTATAAGTCGTATCTCCGAATTGTGAGTGACCCATATCCAGCTAAGTAAAAAGCGAGTTCATCTCTGTCCTCCAAAGTCCCCTCAGGTCAGAATTAAGTTCTTGCGCGCCTTTATATCATACTCAAGTAGTCAAGTCTATTTTCTGAACCGGGGAGGTCAGACCAACTGCCGCTTCTGTGGCGGCTGTGATGTCCTGATCCACGTCTGGTTCGACTCCAGAACCGTACGCAGAACCCCAGAGAATCGGCCTTTGACTTGAATTCGTTCTTGACGGCCCAGAAGATGGATTCGATCGGACCACTGCATCACTTGTCCGCAATCCACAACCATAATTCCGTCATGCTTTACACTTCTCTCCGGTTATCTTGCCATAGATTTGGGGACACCTGGACAAGTTCTCCACCTCAGGCTCCTCTAACTTCCGTATCTAACGTCCTTTCCTTCTTGAGCCCGAGATCATGCTCATTCGACTTTCCAAAATTTCAACGTCGTAACCCGATAGAAAAGAGTGAAGGAAAATACTTGATTACAGGCGTACGACATTGACAACAACCTTACAAGCTCGTGGAAAACCTGTCAGAGTTGGTATATTCTGGAGCCCTTACGCCTGGGCCTTCTTTTAATTCAATGTACCTGTAATTCGCTACTACTGGTGGCGAATTATATTGAGAACTTGATGTCGATGTCAATGTCGACGTCAATATCTGCGCATCTTCCGAACAAGGGGCAGGGTCTACTGTATAAAACGGACGCGTCGATGCAAATTACTGGTGTCCAAAATTTCGGCCCTACCCTTTCCTATTGCCGCACGCAGCATCTCCATCATTATGTTAGCTGCAGCTCTTCTGGCAGTCTACCTAGCGGTTGGGGCGCTGGCTTCACCACTGCAAATGCGCCAAGGAGAGGCCAGAGTGATAACAAGTTGCGTGGAACCGAACACTGCTGCGTTGACCTTTGTGAGCGTAGTATAATCCCCATCCGCTTTTCCGTCATTCTGATATCACTTTGTCAGGACGACGGTCCTTGGGTCTACTTGTGACTAGAAGCCCTTTATGATTTTATCCATCGTTCTCACATGGCTCTTTAGGTACGATGTTAGCAAAGCACTCACAGCTGCCAATGCTACGGGTACATTCTTCTTTAGTGGGTTTTCTATTACGTTCCAGGAAAACCTAACTCGACTGAACCAATGTAGACGGAAACAACTGTCAGTCCATAGTAAAATGAGGGTGGCATCGAGCATCCCCTGATTGATTTTTTTCACCTAAAGATGCTTGTATCTACGACCCAGACTCGGTGAAACGCGTCGTTTATGCGTACCAACACGGTCACCAAATTGGTTCTCATACTTGGAGTCATAAGGACCTCACGACTCTTTCTCTGGATGACAGTGAGCAATCCGATCGTGGTCCCTTTCTCTTCAATAATGAGCTAACCTTTAATTTACTGTAGTCCATAATGAAATGTGGCTGGTTGAGCGTAAGCCCGAGAAGCGATCGCTCCACTTCGATTCGTTAATACTCGAATACAGAGGCTCTCCAGAAGATAGTGGGCGTTACACCTGCGTTCATGCGTCCTCGTAAGTTTATTGATGATAAACTCGTCTTCCGACACCGTAGGACAGGCTGATAAGAAATGACTAGCTTACGGAAATTATAACGCTCTTGTTCGACAGGTTTCTTATATTAGAGGACAAATTCTGCCCTGTGGGATTTCGAGTCAGTCCGACTTCAAAGTAGCTACTCACATTGATTATAAGCCAAAGTGTGTCCTTAGCTCCGGGGATTCTACTGGTTCAACACCAGCTCAAAGTGAAGCTGCGTATGAAGAATTGATCAAAAAACACCCTAGTAACCTCCTTGCACTTAACCATGAAACATATGGCGAGCTTTGTTCGTTTTACTCCTATTTTACCTTATAACTCACCACTATAACCCTACAGAGACCACCGCGTGAGTACCCCCCTATACACTGGCACCCGCTTTGGTTTGCTGATCCTTTCAATAGGCATCAAGTACTACCATTTGCAATTCAAAAACTGCAAGCCGCCGGGTATAGGCTCGTGAGCCTTGCCGAATGCACTGGGTTGCCTGCTTACCAAGGCGCTATAGGCTCTCCTGGGGTGCCCGACGTGAGTCGTTATTTGGGGCCATGTCAATTATGGAATGTTGATTTTTTTTAGTCTACATGGCATTGCTAGTCGGGATTACGAATACACGATGCACGACATGGACAATTTTATTTGATATCAACATCCCTTCGTTATTACGCAACTTAGATATACAACATGTTCGACGGAACAAAACCATTTTTCCCTTCTTTGAGCGAAATTATGCACAGTTACGCGCCACTGGAGTTGCTACATCCTCTCGAAAATATAACAGTAAGTTTTCATGAACCTCGATGTTCATCTGAAACCCAGCAATGTTTGTCAACCTTCTTGGTTCTCAGAAGAGACTGACAACTGGTCGGACATCATAAGTTTTCAGGAATATCTTCCCTTCCTAGGATTCAAGCTATGCATGGTAGTATACAAGATGTAGATTCGGAAATGTATTCGAACTCGCCACGTCCGTCTCGCCAATGAATGGGAAGACCATCATCATCTCCTCAGGTCGAGAGGGCTCTGATCGATAGACAAGAAAACAATGACTTTGCGCACTGGAAGTCCAAGCTCTTCGATGCCGTAGAAAGGATAATAATGGATGAGGATCTCTGGCGCCAGGATCAGGAAATTCGAAGGGGACCACAGAAGGCGTGTTGAGCTGAGGGAAAATGCTGCGTGGATCATCAACATGGGTCGACAATTTCAATATTGTTCCAAATTCAAGTTTTCTGCCGGAGTTCCAGGAAAGTGACCGAGGAAAAAGCGAAGAAAAACGGCATACAAGTTGAATATTAAGTAGGCTTTTAATTGCCAGTCTGGACCCATAAATTGAGCTTTTTCGTCGCAGAGAGATCGAAGGTTGAGATAAATTCCCTCAGCTACTCTCTGAGAGAAGGAACGTCTCCAATTGGATTGAATTTGTCGTAAAAAGTAAGCGCACAACCATCAGCGGGATGGATATGCTCCAAGAGTTCTATGGCGAGCCTGAACGATGAGCATCGGAGCTTTAGCTGGGTCAAATTTAGGAGCATAACGGTCGGCAAGGGGGACGACGCGCCGACCAGCAAACGCGGACTATCTCTTGGTGCAGGTAAGATAGTAAGCGATTCGAGATGGATCGTGGATTGGAGCACTCTGAGGATGTCAGTCGCGATTGGCTGAAAGGACGAGTCGAGGTGGCAGAGATTCGTCAACCATCGCGTGCTGAGTCTAGTGCAAATGCAAATTCTTGGATCGAAAAACTCGTTACTCGGTGCGAAATTGTCGAAGAGAAAATGAGGAGGTTGGGACAATAGAAAGCCTTTAGTGGGCCGCTCAAAAAAACATGAACGGAGGTTGGGTGCCGGTCGCTGAAGAATTTCCCAGTATTTTTCTTCAGTGAAATCTAGAATTGTTATTCGAAAGTGTTCAATCCTTTTCCAGTTCTACTGGAGGAGGGCGCCTAAGAAAACTGCGAGAGTTGGGTCACCTTCCCTCACGAAACCGTTTATCCAGAGTAGGGATTTTCCACTTCGTCTAAGGACTTCCTCCCGCCAGGTTTCGCTTTGCTGAGAAAGGATGTCGAGATCTATAAGGCGACCCCAAATCTAGGACGAATTAATCGCGCCGGGTACGACAGACTTGGGAACTGAGGCAGGCTGTTTGGCAAGAAAATTCTTGGAAGATATCTGTGTTCCAAAGAAATATTTCTTTAAATATGTCGTGATGCAGTTGTAGAATTACGCGTGTCCCTAAAGCATCGGATATATATCTAGGTCGCATTGGACGATGGCATTGACAAGAAAACTTTCTCCGCTGGAGGAAATAAGAATATCTCGGTTAAAATTCGACGTCAAGGCGGGGTTCTTTTGGTGGAGAAAAAGCGGATGCATACTATATCAATAGTCAGAGCTATTGTGACTCCGTCGAAGTATTGTTCCCTTGTAGAACTGTGTTTTCGAAAATGATTCAAATCGCAAGTCAACTGGTCAACCGGTCACTGGTCACGCATTGTGACCGAAAATCATCCTTTCCTCTCTCACCGTCAATATTTCGAACCTATTGTCTGAGAAACTCTTGTAAGTCTTAAGCTTTTTTGTAGTTCACGTCTTCTTTTTCTCTTGTACAGATGGGAATGACGGTTGATATTCTCATTTTAGGGGCTGGATGGACTTCAGCCTTCCTCACCGAACTCTGCGATGAGCGCGGTGTGACACACGCAGCTACCACTCGTTCAGGACGAGCATCAACTATCAAATTTACTTTCGACCCCGACTCTGACGACATTGGACCCTATAGCATTCTTCCGAACGCTGAGGTAGTGCTCGTTACTTTCCCAATCACGCAGATGGGCGCTTCTGAGCGGATCGTTCGTCTCTATACGGAGAGCCATAAGCAGGAAGGGCTGAAGACGAAGTTTATACAGCTAGGCGCAACTAGCATTTGGGATGTATGTGTTTTGTAACATTTTAATGCGCAGGCTCAGCTGATGTGTTTGAATAGGGACCACGTCTCGCTGGAAATGTAGATGTTCCTCTACAGGCCGTTCAGCACAAGTGGTATGATCGCCATGCACCTTACGTGTCGACTCCTAGAGGAGACGCCGAAGGCGAACTGCTGGCGCTGTCTCCGACTTTTCCGACCACGGTTCTAAATCTCGCTGGGTTATGGGGCGGTGCCAGACAGCCGAAAAATTGGGTTGCAAGAGTGGCACCAACCAAGGAGGCGCTTCGAAGTAAGGTGAGCTTTTTCCAATTAGTTTCTAGTTCCTATATTGATAAGGCCCTGTTCTTCATTCAGGGTAGCCTTCATGTTATACATGGGATCGACATCGCCCGAGCGATTCTCGCCATTCGTGACGACTTCACCAAAGCCCAAGGTCAACGTTGGATACTCACCGACGGTCGCATATACGACTGGTGGGATCTCGCATCAGCATGGGGCTCTGCTCCTCCAGCCAAGCCAACTACGATTTCACTAAGCACTGAATCTTCTTCGGCACCGGATCCTCAGCGGCAGAAACATGAAGATGGCTGTGGGCCTCAACCGACATGGGTTCGCGAATTACTGCAGGAGACTGGAGTTCGAGGTCTGCCTCGGGATGTACGGTACCTAGGTCGTGCATTGGACTCTAGAGAGTTCTGGGATACTTTTGGCATCACACCGCTCATGACCCTATTTCGGTAGTATCGATTCTTTGTACGCTTCTTGCAACTCGAAACTTTTCTGGTCTCAAGTTTTCGCGGACATTACTTCCTCAGATGGTCTTTAAACTTCCTTGACTTTTCGTCTTTAAGTTGAGACGGAGAGCAGAGGCGTGAGCACACACATGCAGTGGCTTCCTAATCCGTCTTTGGAACAAACACGTCTAATCTAACACAGCTCACACAGCAAACAATAACATTCCTTTCGTTCTGCCTTCCCGCAGTGCATTGAGGTCTGGTTGCATAGCAATTGCACGTTCGAGACAAGAACAAGCCAAAAGAGGTGTGTTCCTCCGATCCCTTTCAATTGTCATCTGCATGCTCATGGTCCGCTAATTTGATTTTCTTCCGGATCCGCTCTTTCTTTCTCCCAGTCCTGACGACACTCGGTGGCGTACTTCAATAACAACATTTACTCAGCTGCGCCTTCTTTATATCTCACACTCGCCACTCATCAAGAATTGTCTGGTTCGCTGAGCGCTCGCCTTCTTACCTTCTTGTCGGATTCCTCATCAGCGCTTCCTTGACTCCCTTCTCATTTTCGACCATAGTTGACCTCCGAAGATGAAAGAACAATATTACTTCTTGCACTTAGGGTTGCACGTCCTCCCAGACCTCCTTACCTTCTCCCTGGTTTTCTTCATATTTGCGTCCAAGTACTTCTCCCGCGTTAACACGGACCCCAACTCAAATGTTATGCTCTCAGTCAACGACTCAACTTCAACATGTTACGTAGAGATTGGCGCACAACAACATAATCCCAACTGGACAGATCGATTACGGCAGTCTCTCATGCGAAACATCAAAACTTATCGTGTTGACATGTGCCTGAATATTCACTCTGCTGTCTCCTTAAATACCCTTGGATCGATTCTGGACATCCTTTCTCAGCCAAAGCTTTACAGCAACATCAACTCCAACTCCAGAAAATCGACCCCCGCTCTCGAACTTGATATCACAGTCCCCAAATACCCAGGTATCGAACAAGACATGCAATGTGTCGTCCAGCGCACCAGCGTCAACCTAGAAGACGTAGCACCACTTATCCAAAAGCTCACTTTGCGAGGACCCTTTGCCGACTTTCTCTTCATTCGGCCGCCATATCGCACCATCTCTGATATGATTTTCGATTTTCCGGAGGGAGAAAGAGGCTACAATTTTTCTTCTTTGAAGGAGCTTAGGCTGTTGGACTGTACTGTGGATCCTCGCTTGTTGGCGAATATTCTCGCTCAGTGTCCTGTTCTGACGATATTGGAGGTTCAGACCGTCGGGTCTGCTCTAAATGAATCGTCTTCGGAAAATGCTGAGGATCTGGCTTGTGCTTGTCCTGATGACACCTCAAGCAATCTTGACCTTGTCCATCATTTTCATCTTCGCCACCTGAAACTCACATCGGTCGTCCCACTCGCGCCATTCTTCAGCAACCTGAATTTCATCAATTTGGAAACATTATCCATAGATTTAGCCCCGTCAGCGATAAATTTTCGTCCTGAGGTCGACATCGCTCGATTGTCAATTCCTTGGAATATGTTGACGGAATTCGAGCTCCGTGCGCCAATGGAATACTGTAACATTTACTTTTTAAAACGGTTTTTATGCCTCGAACCGTCAAATTGGAGACGGAAACATGTGCTATTGGACAATAGATCTCTTTGAATTGTGCAGCTCAATGAATCGGCGTACTGCGGACTTGTATTGTATTGTATTGTATTTCTCTTTACCTTTTTTTCCCCTGATACCGTTGGTTGTGTAAAGTATCGAAGTACTGTAAACTAAGTGTATACTACTGTATCTCTGTCCTCAACTATGCCGTTATCCAATAGGATAACCTTCGCACTATTCTGCGTATTGTCGATTTCAAAAACGAATTTGCTGCCAAATAACGTGGGGAGCAACTTTTCTCGTATGAACCGTACCTTCTCAGTTCTAGCGCCCAATTTGAGTTTAAATATATCATGGAATTGAGCAACATCTTTCGGGGTGCAACGGTGTAGGCATGACAAAAGTTCAGGAGTCAATCGACAGTTGTCAATCACGTCTGATCAAGCAATACAATTACAAGAGGAAGTAATACGGACATGAAGTTTCTGATAGTGATCGATTGATTTACTCAATTCAATGTGATAAGACTGACGTTATACACAGCATTTCCCCCTCCCAGGCGCTGCGTTCAATTGAAAACGAGCAATGGAGCATTTCAAGGACGTTTCGAACACCCTGTGATGTTTGACGAAGAAGCAGAAGAGTTCAATACTGGGCAGTGCCAGAATCCTTGGTCGCTGCAAAGTCGCTGATCTTGAAATGAATTTGCTGATCTGGAGATTTTCCAAGTAGGCGTTAAGATGATCTGCGAAACTCAAAACCGGCAGACTGGACCACGCCAAGCAGTTCTATTCCTGTCGGCTGACCTGTGAACGCTACGTAAACTTCTGATGGAAGGGGCCTAGGTTTCACTAGGACAGGATGTGGCGCCAGGAATTATGCCAAGAACCCGTCGGCCCCATATAAAAGGTAGCAGGACCCTGTCGGAATCCTCAGAGCAGGTTTCTCTACCTTGTCCACATATCTGGTGCTGGCCTCCAGATACTATCCGTTCGTCGTCAACCTTCTAATTGAATTTCGGCGTATATTGCTCACATTTTTTCTTTTCAGTATAATAACATCAAACATGTATTCCATCCGTACTATCGCCTCTCTGACTGTGGTCCTACTTGTATCTGCAGTGGTCAATGCCTTGCCTATACCCGAAGTCCACCCACACCACGTCCATCCCGGCTCCGTTTTCGTGGCTAAACCTGCCCATTTTGACCCAGCTCTGGTATGTCGTTTTTATTTAGCATTGGACCCATTATGTCATCCCCCCTATTATCCTCATTAGCCAGGGCATTCTGGGCCTAGTGGACACAGAAATCACCCAGTAATCGCTCTTAGCCATCCAGACCACGAAGGCTGGGTGCCTGTGGCAGCAGTGTCCCATAACCACCCTACGCACATGCAAGCCGCCGTTCACGATGCACATCATTACCACGAGCACACTGCCGCCGCCGGCCACGGGTCCTTCAGCCATGGTAGTGGAATCGCAGTCGGCAGCCCGACCCACGTCCATGTCAGCAACTTGCATATGGTGTCGCCTGACAGTAACCTGCCGCATAGGCTGCACAACACAGACACGCAGAATTTGAGGGCAGCAGTCCGTACGTCCTGGTATCTTTACACTCTGCTTTGCATGTTATTTAAGTCCTGTTGCTGCAGATCAAGCAAGTGGCTTCTATGCGAACCACCCCGCTCATCCGCCTCCTTCCCCTCACACTCCTCCGTGGCATCACAGTTAAATCAAATTAAATTGAAGTGGAGATGGATAGCATACATACATACGTACGGCGTGTTTATGTTGAAAATAAAAGTAAAATTATGGGTGATTTCAACACGAAAAGACCATAGAACAGCAAGCTAGACATTATTCCATCAGCCACAAACATTAACAACTAATGACAGAAATTATAGCGGACTTCGATTTGCATGAAGTTCTCTAATGCACAAGGAATGAGTGTCTAGGTACCATTAAGACCCTGCCGTTCGGTTTGAGGTGGAAAATAAACTTCCATTGCAAAAGAAGATCCAATTCCTTTCGTGAGGCAAGAGAGCACACCCATTTCAGTCCACCGTTACAGTCTTTAAATAAAGCAGCGTTTCCTCCGATACTGGTATCATGCCAACAGGCGCTCACTCCGTCCTCGACTACTGAAAGTGTTGTTTGAGCCTCTCCAAATGGCACAATCACCGACTCAGGCAAAGTCAGCTCTTCAGAATGATAGACACTCGCGGATCTTCAAATACTGGGATCTGACCTATGACCGTCAGTTTGTCGATTGGCACTGGCTTGGAATTATATATCGTAATGCGTTGAGCGTAGGTTGCAGTGGTCGATTTTGTATACAGATTAGACTTGGGATCGTATATTTTTTCCTTTCGTGGGTGGAACATGATCTGAATAGATGGGTCGATCCTGTATAAATTAGAGCCAGGGAATAGCCTAGGAGTGTTGAGCTGATACCAACCCAAGAGGATAATCAAAGGTTTCATTCGGGCTCAGCCCTGGAAAATAAAGTGCGGATGTAAAGACACCGTCTACAAAGATGTTTGCTTTTCCTGGAACGAGCGGGTGTTGTAAGTTGTTCGTCATCTTAGCCTATAATAATTATAATTAGCCAATTACCGTCCAGTATATGGAAATAAGGATACGCGCCATCAACCACGCATTTGTATCGCGTTGAGGAATAGCGACCCACAACATCTCGGCTTGAAATTCATAGTCTGAACTGTGACTCGGAACGCTTGGTCTTGGGCCTCCGACAAAACAGTGACAAAACTAGAGATTACAAAAGAAAGGACCCGATTTCCCTTGGGCGTAGCCTGCACTTCCTAATCAACAACTGAATCGTCATCAAGAAGATCGAATCCCTGATCATTGTCGTAACCATTTCCTTCATTCATGGACGCCGTTTCTTTGAAACGGGACGCGCTAAAAATATTACCAGTAGATCTCCTGGCACCTTAGTCCGGCGCCAATGGATTTGTAATCGAATTAAAGATTCCGCAGTCCAACAGAAGGTGGACTCGAATTCAATGAAAGAGCACTTGTTTCCAATGTTAAAGGTACTTCGTTCCAGTCCTACGCTCGAACCTTTGAGAAAAATGAAGACAGTTTAGCATCATTTGAAAAATACACACTTCTCCCGTGGATTGTGAGACAACGGCTTTATGGACCAGCTGAAGGGTTGAGACCTTGGATTCTGTCGAGACGTACTTCATAAGAGGCACTCCATGTAACAGAAGCAACGACTGCAATGGTGTCAATACACGGGGAATGCCAACTCAGGAAAGACCCACCATAACTCATCCGGATCGTGAATTCTTCTGCCTCTTCTGCAAAGAAGTGTGACAATTAAAAGAGTATCGAAAGTCCACAACGTAGCGACAAAAAAGACTTAAGAGTGCCAAGATGACGCGGCGGTCGGCATGTTTCTGATGATCCGTTAGCGGAGAACAAAAGTTCGGAAATTGTTGGGCTAAAAATAGTATAGAGCTGGCAATGATCAATCATCAATGACAAGTGCCAGTTTTCAGCTCGTCGTGTTACTTCCACACGCTTACAACCTCTTCACAGTCAGAACATCTCTTATACGTCCAATTCTCACTGTCATGCCAACTGAGTTTAAGTTGAATGATAGTACACATGAACTCATGCATCGCTCTTGAAGCTTTGAAACTCCAGTGGAGAGTTACAAGCTTCCCATCATTCCACTTTCCATTAACCCATGTTCGAAGGTTCATCAGCAGAAATTTTTATTATCTTCCTATTCTGTCTCCAATTGAGTACGTCTACTAATAATTCTCCATACATTTATGTGCTCCCCATCGACTTACTATGCCCCACCCAATTCACTCTCCTTCATCTGGTACTTTCCCGCCATCAAGTAATAATCAACTTGCTCCCTCTTCCTATGCTTATCCTCGAAGCAATCATTGTATCATGGATCACTAAAGTCCCGAGCTCAGTCCGCGATGGCATAAACAGCGGCCTGGGTTCAGGATATATCGGTGTCGTCATCTCCAGCATGATTGGCACTGCCTTGTGGTTTGTCATGATATCGTGCGCTGTCTATCGTTATGAAGTTTGATGGTACTCGTTAATGCCTGTGATATATTTCAGTTATCTTGTTCTCGGCGGACCGCGTGCGGACAAGGTCAAAAGGGCCTGTTATATTACGCCAGTGTTGATGATACCATGGGCTGTGTACGCAGGCCGAACTCCATGGCATCCTGGTTAGTTCACTTTTATTAAAATACCGACCATCGAATTGTCTAATGAATTTGTCTTACAGAGTCGAAACTCCTCCCGGAAGTTCGCTCTGCACCGGGAGTGTTGACCGGCTGCAGAGAACTTCTTGCTCTGAAGTGCTTAATCGTTATAGATTTGAGTTGTGGGTGTCGTAACCCTTCGCCTTAGTACTTTTATACTTAATTCACTCTTCTTTACTGATCATTTTTTCAACTTATCAGCGATAGCGCTTTTAGTCCTGATCTTTATCTCAAATTATTGGATATTTGGCGGACCTGCCCCTGTTTATCCACTCGCAATTTCTCCCGGTGCTACAGATCCTGCCTCAACTGAACTTGAAAAAGCTAGCGCAGCATGATCGTCAATGGAGGACGCTAGATGATGCGTTGCTTAGGCGTAATTAGTGTTTACCAAATTACCAATAAAGCTATCCATGAACTCAGGAGTAACCCTTTGTAGAAGCGACAAGTATATTGCCATAAATCTAATGCATGCGAAAGAGAGAGAGAAAGGCTATAAATTGGTTGACTGCCTAAAGGAACTTGCTACAATATCATCAATTATGACTATCGAAATACGTTAGGCCACTGTCAACCCCAGTCTATTTGATCCATAGGTTCTTATTGGCTTCGAAATATTCCTTCAAAGTGTACTTCCCAACAATTTTGCGCTCAGCATTGAAGTACTCAACTTCGCTGCCATTAGCGATCCTCCCTTCCATCGCAGATAGCCCTGCGGCGTAATCTGCAGGTATGCCGATGCTGATAAAAATTGCAGATGCTTCTGCAGGTGAGATCTTCTTGTGAGTGATTTCCCTTCCAATGACGGAGGACAGTGCTTTGATAGCCTGGATGGGTACAAACGTCCATAAGTATACTTTGATTTCAATATAATACTCTCGTACCTCATCGTAACTGAACAGTTCGGGACCAACGATAAGGTAATCGGTGTTGGGACTCTTTTCAGCAGTCAAGCTATCGAACGCGGCCTGGGCAATATCTTCCGTCGACACGAACGGAATGCGGCCAGTTCCAGTGGCGGTAATAATTTGATCATGTTCCTGGATGGCTTGGTAGAATAAACCGCCGAAATTTTCTACAACGGAGTTGAGACACGAGAGACAATAGGATATGCCAACTAGTTGAAACTTACGGATGAACCAAGTAGGCCTCAGAGAGGCAAACTCGACTCCGATATCAATCAAATACTGGTGGATTTTTCCACCAAGTGGACCTCCAGCTTCAATTTGGGAAGCTGATAGCACGACGAAACGCTTGATGCCCTTCGAGACGGCGAGATCGATGAAGGGCTTCATGCAGGGCAAAGGGTCCGCGGCAGTTGGGCAAACGAGGTAGATTCGATCGATGTTGGGGTCGGCGATGAACGGATTTTCAAACGTCTTTGGGTCGAACCAGTCAAATTTAACTCCTTTGAAGGGTTCAGGGGCATTTCCCGTGCGTGATGCAAGGAGTACTGGGTAGTTGGCTGCAAGGGCGATCTTCGCAAGAGGAGCGCCAGTCTTGCCAGTGCCGCCGGTGATGAGGATCGTCATTGTGGATGTGTTGAAGTGAGGATACGAGACTTTGGATGGGTGGATTGTTGAACTGCTGGAGGACTTGCACCGCCGACTTAAATAGATAGATGCGGTTATCCCCATATAGCTGAACAAGAGTCAGAAAGGTTTCAACTTTCAGGAGGTCGACTGGAAGCAGCTGGAAGACCTCTTTACTTAGTAAAGTTGGAGTCTGTAGGTATTTACCGAGGGTAATATGACGCGTACATGACACTTCAAAACATAAGGCGCTTTGACAGTAAGTTGAGTCAGATTCCAGAGAATTAAGCAGGAAACGAGGAAAATAAGCGTCGAGATTGTGTCGCAATTGGGTCGGACCGTCGAGATGACCGCTGCTTGTCAATTCGAGTGATTTGCGGGCTGACAAAGTATCGGATTCACGTAAAAAGCGATTATGTCCTGTCTAATGTAATGCGACAACTTACCTTACAAGTTATAATCGAGGACCGATGATTTACGGCGCTGAGAAATTCATGAAATAGAAACTGGGTAGTATCGAAGTTTTATTCCATCGGCGTTGATATATGATATATGATAATTGATATGACATTGACAATGATATGGTATGACGAAAAGTCAGTGTGACACAGTACACCAGTGGAGTCACACTTGCATCGAAGTTCTCATGTTCATCGTTTGCTACCTCACATTTATCTGAGCAGTGCAGCAGAGGTCATCGTCAACGCGTCAACGGCGACAACGACGACGAGGCCAACGCTTTCTAGCCATCCACCATGAGTATAACTCTCGACATCTCAATTATTGCTGCAGCATGGGCACATGTCCTTCTTGCGCCCTATACAAAAGTCGAAGAAAGCTTCAACTTGCATGCTACCCACGATGTGCTCATGTACGGCGTTAGTGAAAAAACTCTCCACAAGGTGCGTTCACTGCATATTTTCGCGGTGATGGTGGACAGTTTAAGCTTAATTTATAGGGTCTTGTCTTCAAATACAATCTTCAAATTCCAATCCTAAATTGAATTCTGAATCAAGTACGACCACTTTGCGTTTCCCGGAGTAGTTCCCAGAACGTTCATCGGGAGTGTCTTACTTGCGTGGCTCTCTCGACCTATCATCTCGCTTGGAGCTTGGAGTGGTTTACTCACGTCGAAGTTTCAATTACAAATCATAGGTACACTCATCATTTTCCCTTCGCGTCCTTCCGCTGACCTTTCCCTAATGATTAGTCCGCCTCGTCCTTGCAACTCTGAATGCGCTGACCCTCACATTGATACGAAGAGGCACTAGCCGTCGGTTCGGAGGAATCACAGGGCTTTTCTTTGCCCTCCTCTCCTGCACGCAATTTCACTTTCCATTTTGGATGGGTAGAACCATTCCAAACATGTTCGCCACTATACCAGGTGGATAAGAGAGTCCCTTATATATATGTCCACTTCACTGACTGTGATCTTATTCAGTGAACATCGCGACATATTTCTTGGTCGACTGCGCACCTAACGCAGCTGCACCGTCCATCAGACACCTTTCTCTGGCGGTTGCCCTGCTCACATCAACGACAGTCATATTCCGCGCCGAGGCCTTACTACTCCTGGCACCGCTCGCTCTCCAACCCCTCTACACGCACCAAATATCTTTTCCGAAGTTGATTAAAGTGGGCTTGATATCCGGTTTAATATCTTTAAGTAAGCCAAAAACCCCTCCGCTCTCTTCTTCGTTCATGTGCTTAAAATGAAAACCTTTGCAGGTCTGACCGTATTAGTCGACTCATACTTCTGGGATCAGTTCCCTCTTTGGCCCGAGTTTTCGGGAATATATTTCAACGTCGTCCAAGGCAAAAGCTCAGAATGGGGTGTACGTACATCTTTCTCCGAACCTTCTAGTTCCTTGATGACCCTGTTTTTCGTAGACTTCACCACGGCACACGTACCTCACGTCTCACCTACCAAAGCTCCTGCTCTCCGCCCTCCCTCTGTCTTTGGTCGGGTTTCTTGCCGACCAGCGGCGCATTGGGCCCCTGCTCCTGCCTAGTGTCTTATTTATACTGATTATAAGTAATCTAGGCCACAAAGAGTGGAGATTTGTAGTCTATACTGTCCCAGTCTTTAATATCGCTGGAGCTAGAGGTGCTAGATGGATGTATGTCGCTTTTTTTCTCCGTCAGGTGTTCATTATAATTGATATATATTGTTTCTTCCCAGGGTAACAAGGAGAAAGAATAGCCTTCTAGGCCGGCTCGCCCAGCTCGCAACCTGGTCTCTGATTGGTGCCAATGTTCTCTTCACGGCTTTCTCACTAAAGGCATCGATGCGGAACTACCCAGGCGGAGAAGCACTGTCTGTGTTCCATCAGCTTGACCGCATAACTACCTCCCGTATGTGCCGCCTTTTTTTATTCGACTTTGACTGGGTTGATTGACTGTCACCATCTGCAGCTCCCCCACATGTCCATATAGCGAACCTTGCAGCTCAAACGGGTGCCTCTCTGTTCCTCCATCTCAATTCTCCGCCTTATTATCCTGGTATCACGACAAGAAATTTTCTTCGAGATGCAGAGTGGAGGTACAACAAGACCGAGGACCTTCCCATAACTGATTTCTTCCCCTTGTCGTCGCCCTTTACTCATGTCATCTCTGAATATCGTCCGCCGTTCTCGTCGCT